>JAPFFP010055918.1:0-28609 GCA_026153255.1 Solanum medicagineum | reverse complement strand
AAAAAATTATAAATTTATTTTTAAAAGTATTCAAATTCTTATTTTTTACCCCACATTCCCCGGGCCCCCCCCTCCCCTGCCGCGCCTACCAATGCAAAAAAAAAAAAAAATTTTTAAATTCAAATTTTGAAAATTTTTAATTTTTTACTCCACTCTGCTCATCACCCCCTATCCGTCCAACACCCACCCCCCAAAAAAAAAAGAATTTTAACATTTATTTTTAAAAAATATTTCAAATTATGAAAATATTTTCATGTCAAAAATTATTTTCCTATAAATTTTTTTCTATTTTCTGGCTAAAAATGGAAAGTTTTTTTCTAAAAAAAAAATTTATTCATTAACCAAACTATAAAAAATATTTTCTACAAAATATTTTTCATTCACCAATCAAATATGAAAAAATTAGTTAAAAATCAATTCATTTTCCTCCATACCAATTACACCCTAAAAGTCATAGCTTTTTCCCTATAGTTTTCAAGTTTCAACTATTTATATTTTAATTTTTGAATATTAAATTAATTAGTTTTCTTTAGTTTTAAAGTTTGTCCAAATTGGTCTCAAAACGTGAAACATCAACAAATAAAAGTAAACATAGAGTATTTCTAAAACTCTAAAAATAAGTGGAACAATTTTTTTATACTATCTGTTTGGACATCCACCATGTAATTGGGATTTGATATAATTACACTCTTTGACCTGTTTGGTAGGCCAAGTTATTATTTGACAAAATAGAATTTGTATGCAATTGAAGGTGTGTAATTATACTCTTCAATTCCTAAAGAGGGGTAAAGAATTGATATAATTACATCATGTAATTACATGAAACTTTTTTTAAAAAAGATTTATTACTTATATTTTATTTTCTTCTCATTCTCAACTTTTACTTCTTCATGTGATTCCATGTATTTTTTATATTGTTTATTTTTTTTATTTATGCTAATTTATTTTTTTGTTAGTATTCTAATTTTTAAAATAAAGTAAAATACATTGTTGGATAAGGAGGTTTTTTTGGGAGGGGGGATAGGGGATGGGGAGAGAGTTACAATGTGAGGAATCGAACCCTCAGATGGGGGATGGAGAGGGGATTATAATGTGGGATATCGAACCCTGGGATGAGGATGAAATTATAATGTGAGGATTCGAACCCTCACCAACAAGGTGAAAATTCAGATAGCTAATCAACTGAGCAATTAAGAATCCCCTATTGGATAAGGTTAAAACGTTAAGTTTTCCTTTCTCTTTTTTTTTCTTAAATATTATTAATATATATATATATAATATTATCGATTTTATCAAATATGTATTTTTTCATATTAATCGAAATTTTATATTTTTAATTTTTATTATTAATTTAATTATAATATAGTAATTTGAAAACTCTCGTTTAAAAAAAAGGGGGAACTCTCTTTTTACCTAAAAGTTGCTCAGCTTTAACGTAATTACACGAAAGTTGATTTTTTGTTTTTGTTTTTGATCACCTAAAAGTCATTCAATTTTGCCTAATTTAACTAAACAATAAATTTTAATACTTTAACCGAAAGTATGATATCACGCTCCAAAATAAGTTAATCACTTCATCTGTTTTATATAACTTGGCGCCTATTAATTTGATATATCTTTAAAAAAATTGAAAATTATTGTGTATTTTATTAAATTAATTTTATTAATAATGCTTTGAAATTCTAGATTTGACTACTACTATTTTATATACTTTTTTTGTACCATTTTATGTGACATTTTTTTCTTTTTGGTTCACCCAATAAAAATATCATATTACTTTAATTGGAATCAATTTATCTTTAAAATTCTCTTTTTATCCTTAATGAAATGGTTCTGAACCACATAAATATCTAAGAATGATTTTAGATCACAAGTTTTAAATAATTCCTTTTTTTCTTAAACATCACGCCAAGTCAAAGGGTGTCAAGGAACTATTATTTAACACTATGTAGTATGAGAAATGAGTAATAAAACTATCTTGAATTTGTGAAAATAGACAAATAAATTAAAATATCTATTTTTAATAAATATACTGAGTTCGAATCTCAGCTTTCCTGCATTATAATTGATTTATTAAAAAAATTAATTTTTAATATAGAAGGCAAATAAATAAAATAGAGGAAATACATTCAAGATAATCTTAAAACCATCCCTTAATATTTTGTTTCATAACACAAAACTTGTCTGCCTATAGAATATCTTTGTTTTTCTTAATTTAATTTCCTTATATAATTTTAATGCACTATAATTAATATTAAATAAAATATGATGTAACTATGTTTTCCTTACTAATACACTCATTTATATAGTAAATTTCATAGACACATTTCAATAATAAATAAGAATATTTTTTTTATGTGATATACTTTAAACAGAGAATATTTTTATGTGATAAAAAAAGGTTTGATAATCTTGGATAAAACTTTTCAAATATACTTTAGTTTTACTATCCAAATTTTCAATTCTTTGAATTTTCACTTGCCTAAAATTTTCCAATATTATGAAAATAAAAATAAAATAATATAGTAATAAACTAAGAATGAATTAATCATCAAAATACTAGCTCAATTTTATAATGGGAAAAGGCATAAATTCCTCCCTGAAAGTTGTCGCGAAAAGTCATTTACATACTTAAACTATCATGATGATCCATTACACATTTTAACTATTTAAAAGTGAAATTATTTAACTCGTACAACTGAAACACCAATCTCATAGTAGGTGGTGTGTTACACTTGCTGTTATGTCAGCGTCATATCAGCGCCACATCAAGAGTGATAATTTTTTATATCATTTTTATTTTCTTTTTTTAATAATTAATTTTTTCTAATTGCAAATTAATGTAATACATGTGGCAAATAATAATTAAAAATTGTGTTGATATCCACCATATTGACCCATCATCATCATCCCCATCTTCTCCTCCATTTTGACTCCACCTTGCCTGAAACTTCCGTCCAGTCACCACCGACAACCGAAAACCCATAAACTCCTCCTCTCTCCTTTCTTCTCCGACTAGAAACTACCACCACCAAACGAAACCCCAAAAATATTCATGCCCTCTTCGATATCCCTTTCCTCCTCCTACTGCCGCACAAAAACCTTCGTCCAGAACCACCATCGCGACCCCCCACCGGCAACAACCAGTCGACCCCCTTGCTTCGTCTTCCTCGTCCTCTAAACCACCACAAAACAACTTGCAAACCAAATCAGTCACCAACGACAAACACCAAAACAAATTTTTTTTTTGTCTTATTCGAATCTAGTCAATTTTATTAGAAAGAATTGAAATCGACATCTATCTGAATTCGAAACATTAAAATTAGGAACATCTTCAAAAACCCCCAAATTTGAATTAGACTCAAACTTTAAAAAGCCAATTCATAAATTGAAACCCAACAATCTAAGATTCAAAATAAAAAAAAATGATTGATGCTGAAATTTGGAACCTTCTAAGATGAGAAAATTGATTTTCGGCATCAGTGTTATTTATCGTATATAAAATCCACTTCTTCTTCTTTATCGTATTTAAAATGATTCCTTGCCATCAGTGTGAAGAAGAAGAAGATTTTCTTCCTACCACAAGGTAGGCGATTAAAAAAAGAATGAAGAAGAAGAAAATGATGGATGAGGTATGAAGAAGAAGAAGATGGTGGGTGAGGTGTGAAGAGGAAGAGGATAATGGGTGATGTGTCAGGAAAAAAAGGGAAAGAGGGTTGATTTTTACTTTTTTTTTTTTAACTTTACTTTTTCTAATGCTTTACTTTTCTGACGCGCTCATTTAATTCTTTTAAAATTTTTTGCCACGTCAGTTTTAGGGGATAAATAGTTTCACTTTTAAGTAGTAAAGGTGTGTAATGGGTCGGCATGATAGTTTAAGTGTGTAAATGACATTTCGGGACAACTTGAGAGGGGAATTTATGTCTTTTTCCTTTTATAATACTTTTTTCTTTTTTAAGAAAATAATATATAAAAATATGATATAGGAGAAGGAAAAGTGGTAGAAGAAAATTAAAGAGATAAATTTTTGAATTCCTGAAAAGTGAGATATACTCCTATAGACATCGAAATTTTGTAGGACTCAACAAGATGAGTCCAATTTCAGTCAGGGTTTCTTGGATGACTCAACCCTAAACCCTAATTCATGTCTATATAAAGGGTATTATATTCCCTTGAAAAGACATCTCAAATATCCATAGGGAGATCAAAATATGATGATGTAAGAGGTCAAAATCATCCTACGATCGAGAAATACACCACTAACGGCCCTCAAATCATGGATCGAATAATGGAGAAATCTTATGAGAGAAGAATCAAGGGAGCAACAGATTTGTACCCACATACTTATCAATAAAATTATATTTCTTAATATTTTATTTGTGATTGCAATTTTATTTTTCATCACTTTTAAAATATGTTGCAAACAACTCTGATCCTTCATATAATTATGACTTGGCATGTCTTAAATATAATAAAAATAAAAGTTACTGCATTAATAATAGCTTTTAGTAATAATAAATTATTTAAAATAAAAATATTATAACTGAATAATTCTTTTGCTTCAAGTTCTGAAAATTTTGGCAATAGTTACATGATAAAACTATAGACTTTTGTTATAATAAAATTTCTGGTTGATCATAATTTTTTTCCTCCTAATATATATTATTTTAGCAATAATAATTTTTTTTAACAATAATAAATTATTTCAAATAAGTTATCATAGTTAAATAAATATTTCTATTACAAATTTTCAAAAATTGTTAAAATAGGTAAGTGACATAACTATAATTTTTTTTCTATGATATGATTTTAGCAGGCTAATATTTACTTCGAGTACCAAGATGTTATGACAATGGTTTGTGTAATAGTTATAGTGTGTGTTTGGAATGTTTTTAACTACAATCAGAATTCTAACCAACTGCCATGTAACTAGCTTCAATACTCCCCTCAGGTTGAATGGTAAGAACAAATTCTTTATTCCAAGCTTGCTCAGTAAATAGTGATGTTGAGCCTTTCCTAAACCTTTAGTCAACATATCAACTGGTTGCTCCTTTGTTCCTATATGATGAGTTTTGATCACCTCTTATTGTATTTTCTCCCTTAGAAATGACAATCTATGTCTATGTGTTTAGTTCGCTCATGAAATATTGGATTGGCTACTATATGTATGGAAGCCTTGCTGCCACAGTGTAGATCAATAGGCTACACAATCGAAATCCCCAGTTCCTTGAATAAGCCAGTTAATTAGGTTAATTCTGCCACTGTTGATGCCATGCTCCTGAATTCAGCTTCTGCTGACCTTCTTGAGATGGTGTCTTGTTTCTTTGATTTCTAAGAGATTAAGAAAGATCCTAGTTTAATCACATACCCCGTGATAGACTTTCTAGTTTGTGGACAGCTGGCCCAATCTAAATCACAATATGCAAATAGCTGGCAATTGGTAGTTGAAGAGATAAGCGACCCAAGGCCTGGAGCATTCTTAATATAGTTGATGACTCTGATGGCTGCTTGTAGACTCTGGCTTGTGCATGAATTGAATCAGAATCTGGACAGTGTGAGCGATATCAGATCTAGGTATAGTGAGGTATAAAAGTCTGCCTATCAGTCCTTGGTAACATCCTGGATCTGCTAACACTTTGTCATCATTTGTGCTTCCAGTAGACACATCAAACTCAGAGTCGTCGATTGAAGTCAGTTGGTGTAGAAGCAAGTTTAGCTCCCCTTGCCCTTAACCTACAATCAATTCAAGGGCATATTTCCTCTGATTCATTAGGATGTCAGATGCACTTATGAAAAACTCAATGCCAAGTAAAAATTTTAAATCACCAAAATCTTTTATCTCAATCTCTGCTAAAGATTATGCTTAGTTGATTGGATAAGGGATAGACTAGAACTAGTAAGAAATAGGCCATCCACATAGATTACGACAATGACCACATCAGAATCAGACCTGAGGATGAATATGGAGTAATCAAAATGGCTTTAAATGAAACCTAGATCCTATAGAGCAATTGTGAGCTTCAAGTTCCACTGCCTAGAGGCTTGTTTCAAGCCACATAAAGACTTCCTGAGCTTGCATATCTTGTTATTAGAACCCTTATAAAAACCAGCTGGTATCTGTATATAAATATCCTCCACCAAATTTCCTTGAGGAAATGCATTGTATACATCCATTTGGAAAATAGGCCAATGCTTAGAGGTTGTCACAACAAGAACATACCTTACAGTCACCATCTTAGCAACTGGTGAAAAAGTCTCTTTGTAATCAAGACCCTCTTGTTGACTAAAACCTTTGGCAACTAATCTTGCCTTGAATTTTTCAACTCGACTATTAGCTTTGTATTTGATTTTAAACACCTATTTACATCATATAACATGTTTTCCTGGAGGTAAGTCAACTATTTCCTAGGTACCATTCTCTTCAAGAGCATTCATTTCCTGTTGCATGGCAAAATTCTATCTGTCATCCTTGATGGCCCTGTGGTATGACTGAGGTTCAACTTCAACAGAAGCAATAGCTAGACATTTGGCATAAGCAGGAGACAAGGATTCATAGGTCATGTAATTAGACATAGGATATGCACATGTGTTTGACTATATAGTCAAAAAGCCATTTGGGAGGAGCTCTAGATTTATGTGATTGTCTGATAGGAGCCTCTGATGGTTGTGATGATGAGATGGTTGTATGAGTGTCAGATATGATTTTAGTAAGAATAGATAATGGTTGTGATATAGAATTATTAGGAGAATGATCAGTGACTTCCATTTGAAACATGTCTGTGTTAGTCATGATAGGAATTTAGGATCATTACTAGAGGCCATCTGTTTGAAAGGATAAATAGATTCATGAAACACAACATCTTTACTGAAGAAGAATCTCTTAGAATGCAAATCATATAACTTATAGCCTTTCTTAGTGGCCGAATATCCCATGAATATAATAGGCAAAGCTCTAGCCTCAAATTTATCCTTTATATGAACTTTAACAACATAAGCTAAACAATCAAACACCTCAAGGGGATAAAAAATGGTGGTTTCAAAAGGTGATTTATTCTTTAACACGGAAGAAGGAATTCTGTTAATAATGTGCACTGCAGCAAACACACAATCACCCCAAAAAGAAATAGGAACAACTGCTTCAAATCTTAGACCCAAGCTACCTCTAATATGTATCTATGTGATGTTGCCCAACTTACACCTCCTTTTAGAGGATAAAACGGTCATTGTCAAGATATAAAACCTAACCAAAATTAGGGTCGAACCCAAGGGAATACGTAGACTCAAAGGAATTTCATCAATAAGTAATTCAAGTAATTAACCAACTCAATTCTCCAAAGGGAGAGGGGGGCGGGTTTCAATGTTCAATAAGAAAATAAACTAAACAAACTATCATAAGAGACAATCAATAATGGAGAGAAACTAGGGTATTATGTTCCCCATGATTCTTCAACTTAGTATCCCCGGATAAACTAATTCAAATCAAGTGTATAACATGCAGGACGGTAATTTAAATTCACCAAACCCTTTGGTCTAGGTGAGAGGTGAATTTCACTATATGACTTGGCCCATCTTCATAGTGTGCATTAATTACTAACCATTACCTATAGTCCCCGTCAACCTTTCCTTGGTCTAGTTCGGTTGATTAGATGAGAACACCTCATCAAATCCTGTTAATCAATCTCCTTTCCTATTCATTACCACCTGGATCGAGAAGGTAACACTAGGAAAGTTCTAATGTTGGACACCACTAGAAAAACATGCAAAATGAAGAGAATTGATTAATACATGCATCTTTCCAATCAAAGAATTGCAAAATATCCGGGTCTACTTTGTTAGATCTTCATGGTTCCCACAACCCTAGTTGTGGATTTAGCTACTCATGCTATGGGTAGATCAAGAAATTATGAATTGAGAAAACATAACTAAACACTTAGCCAATTAAATTGAGAATCAAGCAAATTCAATATTGATTGACAATCACAAGACATAAGATCAAATTAATTCACAAGTGTATTCTCCTCCAAGTATTGAGGTTTCCAAGTACAAAACCCTAAAAGTACTCTCTCATGACATTCTCTACTGTACTCTTCTGAAAAATAACCTAAAAAGTAATATTATAGTAATTACAATTAAGTCCTAAAAAGATAGAAAAACTGGTTAGCGACTTTCTTCGAAACCTATTTACCATTCGTAGTGTCTTTTTGAGTCTTAATCAGGGTCTCATGATCAGCTTTTGCGATCTTGTACTTCACTTCCATGAAACATCTTCTCGACTTGTAAACTTATTTATGAATCATATTGATCTCTCATAGACTTCAACTGCTTCAACCGGTCCTTCACTGGAAATCTTCACGAAACTTATATATATGAATCGTAAAATACTCTACAACTCCTATCAGCAGTCCATAATCACTGAACAAGTCAAATGCTAACAATGCAATACAAGTGCCCTCACAGAAGGGAGTCCCATTTTTGACACTCAATGATGATTTCATATTTAAATTTGGGACTGTGCAAACACACTCACCCTTACAAAAGATATTCATGCATGATGACTAATATCACAGGCTTGATCCTATACACATGACTTAGACCTTTAACTAACGAGACTAGGATCACTTTAGGACTTTCTAGGCTTGTAACGTAGGCTCAAGAGGCTTTGGTATGATATTTTTGAAAAATAGTGACTAAAAGGCCCTCCTTGAAATAACGTTTTTCATCACTTTTGCCTCACCAACTTTGTCATTTTCACCTTATTCTCTCTTTTTCCTTATTCAAGCTTTTCCGGGTGCTTTTTTCTCATTTTTCAGCTTTTGCCTTATTTTAACACTTTATTTTGTTTTTTTAAGCTTAATCTACGACATCTTTCATTTTTCTTACACCTGGTACATGCTTTTTCTTCTTTTTCTCTTCTTTCTTAACTCACCTCCTTATTTTTGTGCTTCTCCTTTACACCGGCCACCCTCAACTTAGGCGTTTTGCCTGTAATGAAGTACACAATTTCTATTCTCCGAATCAGGACCACTTTTGGTAGCCACCCTCAATTTAGGATTTTTGCCTAAGTCAAGGTTCACAATGCTCAAAGAAAGACCAGGGTCAATTTCAAGGTTTTTCACTAGACAAGGTCAGGTCAATTAGGCATTTTAGAAAGAATTGGTACATGTAAGGCTCAAATATTTGGACCAAGGGATAAAACATCATTTGGTTGGTCATTTTAGGCTAAAGTGGACTAATTAAAGAACAAGGTCCTAAGATCCCTTCCTAATCCATTTAATGTACAATCTAGCTTAGTGTAGTAAGGCAAGTTCTAAATTAGCACTAAATACATGAATTTGGCAAAATAAGCTCACACTCACATAACATTGCACACATTATCAACAAGAAACCCACAAGTCATGCTTCGTATCTCAAATTACACTCACTTATCAGAACATACATTGCCAAACACCTAAACATGAATGGTTGTTATCAAACTATTAATCGAAATTTTTTTGTGGGTATCATTTTTCAAAACAAAATATAAAAACATGTTATATGCCAAAACTTTTGATACTATATGCTACAAATATTATCTAAACATCATAAATGTGCCAGTATAACAGAAATTAAATATCCACGAGGACAAAGAACATAGGGAAGAAAACCTCAAGATCAAAATTTGGGATAGTTATGGACCATAAGCTACTCAGACACTAAGGCCCATAATACCCACACCCAATTGAAAAAGATGTGCATTATCCCCAATGCACAAAATCAAGCAAAAACAGAATAAGTAGGGGTCAAAAACATACCTCGGCACCTAAGCGCCAGTCTCAGGTTGAGTCTGGCCACCCTCTCCTTGCTGGGTAGTCTCCTCAGCTGTAGTACTCTGTTCGGAGGGGCCAATACCCCTCACCTTATCATGCTCTCGAGCTAGACTCATCTCCTCCTCGTGCCTCGATGTCCTCAAGGCTTGCTCGAGATCCTCCTCCTCATCCTTCGAGAGCTTTGCACGTATATTTCTCTCCTCTAACTCATCACTCTCTAGGGGTCTCTTCTCGTGGGAAGTGTATGTAGGTTCCTCGAAGGCAAATAAATCAAATGGTGGCTCCGGAGATGTCTTTTCTAGTAGTGTAATTGGCGCCACAAGTGATGATGTCATATTAGCCCTAAGATTCTCGATCTCTGACTGGATGGCTGACAATTTGAAGGCCGTGCCTCGGTTAATCTCATCTGAATCAGCTCCTCAAACGCATCGATATTGGCATCCACTGCAGAAACGCGCTCATGAATAGTGGAAATAGTGAATTCCCGGCTCCGCTCCTCCGAGTCTGAGATAGCCGGCTAGACCCCAAGCTTAATCTGTTAAATAAGCTAAGACAATTGGGCCTCAACACGTGATAACCGTTGCGCCATGGTCTGGACAGAAGCGGTAGACATATAGACTATGCTCGTTGTAGAAGGCTACGTAGTAGTGGCCTCTGGTGTAGTAGCAGCTGTAGTGGGAACCCTCTTAATGACTACCTCAGGCTGCAGTGGTCTTTTGTCTATAGTAGCAGCAACAGTAGTAGTAGGGGCAATCACTAAACCCTTAGGTGGTGGCACCGAGGCGATATCTGTGGTAGTGGTGGAGACTGTGCTCGCCGGATTGCCATTGGATTCTCATCAGCCTTGATCAGGCTGGGCTCCAAAGTATGTTGGAGCTCAACTAACTGGTCCAGTTGGTTCCCCCTAGACTTGACACAGATTTTGTAGATCAAAATAGGAAATGGGATGGAGGTGGCCCTCTTTAGTACCGACTCATGTATTTTCTTTGCTATGAGTCAGGCCCAATCGATGTCATACATGCTGGCAATCAATACAACACACTCCAGCGTAAGTGTATTATCCTCCAAAGACGATCGAACGCGTGATCTAAAAATTGTCCACCAAAATTTGGCAGGAAAGCTCAGTAAAGCCTTTACTATAGGCTCTGTGTGGGTGGTAGGGGTGGGCAATAAAACCAGAAAACCCAAAAACCAAACCGAACTGAACTAATTCAATTTTTCGATGTTGGTTTTTTGGTTCTATTTCGTTGCTTTATTTGGAAACTTCGCTTCTATGGTTCAGTTCATGGTAAGGGTCTCGAAACCGCGATGCACCCAAAAACCAAAGTTTTATTATATCAATAGCTTAATACTTTTAACTTTTTATTTTTAAATGTTAACCCAAGCCCAAACCAATTTTAACCATTGGAAAGAGCTTTAGTCATTATGAAAGAAATCATTTGGATGGTGTGCTTTTGTGGTATTCTTGATTGTTGTGTTTAGCAGTTGCATGGTTTTAAAGAATTATTTGCAGCTGCCATCAGTTAGCAAGTCCTCTGCACTTAATAATGTTCTAATTTAACCTCTGTATTAAGTAAGTTGATCTTTTAATTTTGTTTGTAGATGGTGATGCTATGAATTTACAATTATCCATAAAGTATGTAACATTAAAATATAAGAGTAATTTATTACATACTTTTAATACGAATGAAGTTATATTTATTTTATTTTTACTTAGCACCAAAAAATCATTTTAAAAACACCTAAATAAATCGAACCGAAGTTGGAAAAACCAAACCGAACCGATCTAGTTTGGTGGGGAGTATGGTGCTCATTTTTAAAAAACCAAACACCAAAAAACTGAACCAAACTTCAACAACACCAAACCGAAGAATCGAATGCCACCCCTAGTGGGTGGTGACCTAAGCAGGCTCTGGACCCTGCTTTACAATATGATTGGCCACCCATCTCAGAAGTGAGGTCCGCTATACCAGTTCCTTCATAATAAATGAGTTCTTGGCCTTCCCAACCTGTGATCAAACTTTGCTGTGGACCTAGGGGCACGATTCTCAGGATCAGCAAGCATACGACGGATTGTTTCCGCAGAAATGTCGACCCGCTGACCTCTCACTCGTGTCTCTGTCACTCTGGGCTGAGTGACAGGCCTCTTCATCTTGGGAAAACTGTGTTGAATTGTGGCTGTGTAAGATGCATAAAACTCACTCACCAACATCGGCGAGTATCGTCCAAGTGACTCTGTCAGCCACATCAACCCATATCGTATCATCGTGTCTTATAGACCTAAACACAACTCAGTCCATCATCAATCATCCCAGGCTTCTCATACATAGAACGGGTAGGCTTGCCCGCTTCTTGGGTTGTATACCCTCAAAGAATATAGCTTCATACCCTCAATGCACCACCGATGAGCAATAGCATCTGGTACTGATGAAGAAGATGGTGTGACAGAGGACTTGGCATCTCCTCTCTCCTTGGAGCCTGCCTCAGAACTGGACTCCTCTGCTGATCGTGTTGTTTGGGGCATGCTACTCCCAAGCTCCTCACTACCTTCCTTTTTAGACTGGGAAGGGCTATCGTCCTGAGCCTGAGTACGCGCAGCTTTGGCTGCTGCTGCTCTGGTCTGTGGTACCTCAGCCTCAGGGTCGGATGAGACATCATGGATCTCTAGTGACCCACTCGGCTGAGGGGTCCGCTCATCATCAATAGGCTCATCAATGAGCTTCCTCCTAAAGACCTCAATCTTTGAGCGATTTTCTTTCGGAGCCATAGTACCTGAAACATAGATATAAACACACCATGGTTAGCCCCAAGAATCAAGAAATAAAATGCAAAAAGTTATTTGAATCAGTTATAGAAGGATTCTACGAAATCCCCTGTACGAGTCATAGTGAGCAGTACGAGTCGTTAAGGGGCTTTCATAGACCAACGCTTCAGAACAATTTTGGATACTGAAACAGTCTACGAAACCTAGGTATGACTCATAAAGTGGTTTACGATCGTAGACTGGGGTCATATAAAATTTCTGAGAGTAATTAAAAATCATGTAGGGGTCTACAAGACCTATCTACTAGTCGTAAATTGGTCTACCATTTGTAGAAGGTCTCATGTGAAGAATACTCAGAGTATCAAGTTTATAGAATTTCCCACGAGGGGCAATTACGACTTGTAGAGTAATCTACTAGTCGTAAAAGATTCTGGTGAATAAGAAATCTCAGATACCTGATTTTTCTAAGTCCATCACACGAACCATAAGAACATATACAACACTTGATCAATAGTATTGAAGCAAGCATACAAGCACTCACATGATTCCAATCCTACACTCATATCCCCTAGTATGATGTCACCATTTATTCACCCCATCAAAAAGGATTAAACATGGAATAGCCTAAATTTCCATCTACCCCACATTCATTCAAACTAGAATGCACCTAAGTCACCCATCACCAATTTACAATCACAATTTATGCAATATTATATAAATAATCATAGTGAGTGATCCAATAGGCACAATCAATAAGCAATCACAAAGCCAAAATATGCCCCATTTCCAGATTCAAATATTTAATTCAATCCATGGCAATCCTATTTTACATACACTTAGCTAGCTTGCATAATCAGACTTCCTCAAGTTTTGGTGCATCGTTATCACCAAATTTTGCATCTTTCTGAGAGCTTGTCATCATGCCTCTTTGAATCTGATCCAGTTGTGCTAATGCAAGTCCAAATTGACTATTGAGCTGCTGAATTACTACAGAGTGTTGATCCACTCTAAAGTTTATCTTTGTAATGTCGGACTTAATCTACTTCAATGTCTCATCTTGAGCATCTGTCTTCTTTTAACAACTGGTCAAGCATTCTGTCAATCCTGGATTTCCTATCTCCCATATCATGATCATGCGGGGGTACATAATAATTATTTATTCTATCATCCATGAAATCCCCTGCTGCATTATCCTCTTTAGGTTAACTCTATTCTAATCAAGCATACTAAGGATATCTACATTTATTATAGCTTCGTTAGAACTTATGTCAACAGTGCTTGCATAATTTACTAGGTGTCTATCCTCGGCTTTCGAATATGTTTTGATGTAACTACCGAATTCATGTGCTCAAGAACTTATGCAAATGGTTGCTCTACAAATAGACCTCCTAATAGGGCATCAACACATGCTTGACTATTAGCATCTAGAGCTTGATAGAAGTTTTCCACTAGGACATTCCTATGAATCTCATGGTCCGATGTACTCCTCAAGCATATATTGAATCGCTCCCATGTATCAAGGATTGAATCACAAGGGAATTACTTAAAGTGATTGATTTGGTCCTCTTCCTTGAGCCTATTTGGTTTGATGAAGTACCTTGCGAAGAAAGCCCCTTGCAATTCTATCCACTTGGTGATTGAGCCTTGTGGAAGCTCAGATAGCCAAAGTGCAGCATTGCCAGTGAGAGATAATGGGAAGACATGAAGTCCCACAATATCCATAGATATATTCTGTGTCCCCATCATACTTTTACAAACAATGCTACATTGTGCAAGTGGCTATGTGGATCCTTTGATTGTAGGCCCACAAATAGCCCACGATTCTGCAGCATCTGAACTAACCTACCAGAGACTGTGAACTTTGTGTCTGCCAGTAGTGATGGCAACACAATAGCCCCGATCACATCCATAGCCATGGGGTTCAAACTATACTGATTCCATCGGTAAGCATTGGTGTCAAACTCCCCGGCAATGGCGCCAAAATCTTTGATGTTGCCCAAGTTACACTTCCTTTTAGAGGATAAAAACGATCGTTGTCAAGATACCAAGTTTAGGATCGAACCCAAGGGAATACATAGACTCAAAAGGAAATTTATCAATAAGTAATTCAAGTAATTAACTAACTCAATTCCCCAAAGGGGGGGGGGGGTTTCAATGTTCAACAAGAAAATAAACTAAACTATCACAAGAGACGATCAATAATGGAGAGTAACTAGGGTATTGTGTTCCCCGTAATTCCCCAACTTAGTGTCCCTGGATAAACCAATACAAATTAAGTGTATAATATACAGAATGGTAATTTAAGTTCACCAAATCCTTTGGTCCAAGTGAGAGGTGAATTTTACTATGTGACTTGTCCCATATTCATAGTGTGCATTACTAACCATTACCTATAGTCCTAGTCAACCTCTCCTTGGTCTAGCTTGGTTGATTAGATGAGAACACTATTACTGAATCTTGTTAATCAAACTCTTTTCCTATTGATTACCACCTGGATCAAAAAGGTAATATTAGGCAAGTTGTACTGTTGGCCACCACTAGAAAATATGCAAAACGAAGAAAATTGATTAATACGTGCATATACCTAATCAAAGAATCGCAAAATATCCCCCTACTTTGTTAGATCTTCATGGTTCCCACAACCTTAGTTGTGGATTTAGCTACTCATGCAATGGTAGATGAAGAAATTATGAATTGAGAAAACATAATTAAGCACTTACCCAATTTAATTGAGAATCAAGCGAATTCAATATTGATTGAGAATCACAAGATGTAAGATCAAATTAATTCACAAGTGTATTCTCTTTCAAATATTAAGGTCTCCAAGTGAAACCCTAAAAGTACTCTCTACGACGTTCTTTACTGTACTCTTCTGAAAAATAACCTAAAAAGTACTATTTATTGTAATTACAATGAAGTCCTAAAAAAAGAAAAAAAATTGGTCGGCGACTTTCTACGAAAACTATTTACGACTCGTAGTATCTTGTACGAGTCATAATCAGGGTCTCGCGATCAGCTTTTGAGATCTTGGACTTCACTTCCATGAAACATCTTCATGACTTGTAAACTTATTTACGAATTGTATTGACCTCTCATAGACTTTAATTGCTTCAACTGGTCCTTCACTGGAAATCTTCACGAAATCCATTTATATGACCTGTAGAATGCTCTACAACTCATATAGAGGTCTCGTATAACTGAACTTCAAATCTCATATTTCATCGAAAATCTTCGCGAAACCCACTCTACGACTTGTAAAATGCTCTACGACTCATAAGGGATCTCGTAAACCATCAAAAACCAGAAATCTGCTGCAATTTACCCCCAAAGTCATGCCGACCTGCTTTCCTGCAAACTAAACACAAAAACACATAAAATACCATAAATGTTGCATTGGGAACACACAAAATCCTAAGTTTTAGGCATCAAAAGTGTTGTATTTTGATAGCACGTCAACACTGTCAACTTAAAATTGTTGCTTGTCCTCAAGCGACGACTCAATCTTTATAGACAATATTGTAACACACGGACCTCAACTCAATGACATATATCACATACAATTCAAACTAAGGTACGCATATTAACTTTTCAACATAAGATCAGATAGCTATTTAGCAAACTAAAGCACACCGGTGCATGTGACAACACAACTATGACAAGCAAGGGAATATCAATAGTCCACAATCACTGAACAAGTCAAATGCTAACAGTGCAATGTAAGTGACCTCACAGAAAGAAGTCCCATTTCTGACACTCAATGATAATTTCAAATTTAACCATGGGACAATGCAAACACTCACTCTCACAAAAGATATTCATGCATAAATGACTAATACCATAGACTTGCCTCTATACTCATGACTCAAACCTTCAACTAACTGGACTATGATAACTTTAAGATTTTCAAGGCTTGTAACATAGGCTCAGGAGGCTTTGGTATGATATTTTGAAAAAATAGTGACTAAATACCCTTCATGAAACTGCATCTTTCATCACTTTTGCCTCACCAACTTTGTCATTTTCACCTTATTCTCCCTTTTACCTTATTCAAGCTTTTCTGGGTGCTTTCTTCTCATTTTTCAGCGTTTGCCTTATTTTTACACTTCATTTTGCTTTTTTAGCTCAATCTAAGACATCTTTTAGTTTTCTTACACCCGGTACATGCTTTTGCTTCTTTTTCTCCTCTTTCCTAACTCACCTCCTTATTTTTGTGCTTCTCCTTTACAGTAGCCACCTTTAACTTAGGCTTTTTGCCTATAGTGAAGTACACAATATCTATTCCCCGAACCAGGGCCACTTTTGGTAGCCACCCACAAATTATGTGTTTTGCCTAAGTCAAGGTTCACAATGCTCAAGGAAAGACCAGGGCCAATCTTAAGGTTTTTCACTAGACAAGGTTAGGTCAATTAGGTGTTTTAAAAAGAATTGGTACATATAAGGCTCAAATTTTTGGAATACGGGATAAAACTTCATTTGGTTAGTCATTTTAGGCTAAATTGGACTAATTAAAGAACAAATGCCTAAGATCCTTTCCTAATCCATTTAGTCTATAATCTAGCTTAGAGTAACAGGCAAGTTCTGAAATAGCACAAAAGTAACATGAATATGGCAAAATAAGCTCACACTTACATGGCATTGCACATATTATCAACAAAAAACTCACAGATTATGATTCATATCTCAAATTATCCTCACTTATCAAAACAGATATTGCCAAATGCTTAACATGATTGGTTGCTATCAAATTACTAATCGAAAATTTTTGGTGGGTACCATTTTTCAAAACAAAACATAAAAACATGCTATATGCAATAAGTTTTAATACTACATGCTACAAACATTATCTAAACATCCTAAACATGTCAGTTCAACAGAAATTAAATGTCCACGAGGAAAAAGAACACAGGCAAGAAAAACCTTGGGATCAAAATTCACTAAGGCCCATAACTACCCACGCCCCATCGAAAAGGATGTGCTTTGTCGCCAATGCAAAAAATCAAGCAAAACCAAAATAAGTAGGGGTTTAAAACATACCTGGGCGCCTAAGGGTCGTTATCCACCTTAGGTTGCCTCCTAAGCAGCGCTTGATTTATTGTCACAGCACGATACAGCTATCATGAGTACTCAAACTTCCTCAAGATCCCATTCTTCAACCATCTTAATCTCTTCCACATTTCCAAGGTATGACTTGACTCTTTGGCCATTTACTTTTAATGTAGCTCCATTTTGTCTCTCCAATTCAACGACCCCATGATCAAAGACGTGTTTTACCCAAAAAGGTCCTTTTGGATTAGAGCTTCCTTGTGAACAACTTTAGTCTAGAATTGAAGAGTAGCACCAAGTCCCCTGGTGTGAATTGGCAGTTTTTAATGTGGTGGTCATGTTGTATCTTCATTCTTTATTTATACAAGGCTGAGCTCTCATATACTTTCGATCAAAATTTATGTAGCTTATTTAGTTGCTTAATCTAAAGGTTGTTGCATCCGTCTAAAACATATTCAATTTCTTCAATGCTCACATTGGTTTATGCTCAAGTTCCACTGGCAAATGACATGCCTTCCCAAAGATAAGTTGATATAGGGGCATGCCTATAGGGGTATTGAATGCATTCTGGTATGGCTATACTGCATCATCCAGCTTCTGTGACCAATCTGTTTGATTTGCGCTTACAGTCTTAGATAAAATCTGTTTAATTTTCCTATTTAACACTTCCACTTGCCCACACATTTGGGGATGATAAGGCGTCGCCACCCTATGTTTCACTCCATACTTTTCAAGAAGAGCTTTAAAAAAACTATTGCAAAAGTGAAAACCTCCATCACTAATGATAGCCCGAGGAGTACCAAACCTCGAGAAAATGTTCTTTTTCAGGAATGTTGTAACACTTTTACCCTCATTGTTATGTAGAACCACAGCCTCTACCCACTGTGATACATAATCCACAACAAATAAGATGTAATTGTTTCCATGTGAGCTGACAAATGGTCACATGAAATCTATCCCCCACACATCAAACAATTCAATCACCAAAATAGGATTTAGAGGGAGCTTATGCTTGCGAGTAACCCTACTTTCCTTTGGCACCTGTCACAAGCTTTGGCATAGTCGTGGGCATCTTGGTGGATGGTGGACCAATAATACCCACATTGTAGAATCTTATGGGCTGTTCGAATCCCACTATGATGTCCACCCACCAATGAAGAGGGCATGCCTCAAGTATGCTTATCATTTCAACCTTGGGAACACAACGATGAATAATCCCATCAGTATATACATGGAATAAGTATGGGTCATCCCAAAAAAACTTTCTCACCTCATGCATAAACTTCCGACGTTGATGTATGTTTAAGTCGGGTGGCACAATATCACTCACCAAGTAATTTGCATAATCTGCAAACTAAGGTATCAGATTATGCGATGCAGCAAACACTCTCTCATCAGGAAATGAATCATTTATCTCCAATCCATCATCAAATTTCATCATTGCCCCATCTTCTAATCTGGTTAGTGATCTACAACCTGATTCTTTGTCCCTTTTCTGCTAATGACATCAAAGTTGAACTCTTGCAAGAGAAGCACCCATCTCATCAACCTTGGCTTTGAATCCTTTTTAGCCATCAAATATTTAAGTGTTGAGTGGTCTGTATGCACCACTTCTTTTGCTCCCAACAAATATGACTTGAACTTTTCGAATGCGAAGACAAATGCAAGTAATTCTTATTTTGTGATAATGTAATTCTTCTGGGTAGTATTTAGGGCTTCGCAAGCATAATATATGGGATGTAATATCTTCTCCTTGCGTTGTCCCAATACCATACCTAGAGCGACCTAGCTTGCATCACACATGATTTCAAAGGGCTTGGACTAGTCTGGAGCCACAATAATTGGTGCTGAGATCAACCTCTTCTTTAACTCTTCAAAGGCTTGCATACATGCATCATCAAACATGAACTTAGCATCTTTCTTCAATAATTTGCATAATGGGTGTGAAATTTTAGAGAAATCTCTTATGAACCTCCGATAGAATCCTGCATGTCCCAAGAAACTCCTCACACCCTTTACTGAGATGGGTGGTGAAAGCTACTCAATCACCTCAACTTTAACTCTGTTGACCTCAATGCCTTTACCAGATATCCTGTGTCCAAACAAAATACCCTCTTTCACCATGAAATAACACTGTTCCCAGTTTAGCACCAGATGACTTTCTACACATCTTTGCAACACGTCATGTAGCTGTGCCAAGCAATCCTCGAATGAGTTTCCAACCATACTAAAGTTATCCACGAAGACTTCAATAGTACTCTCCACCATGTTTGAGAAGATGGACATCATGCATCTCTGAAATGTTGGTGGGGTATTACACAACCCAAATGGTATCCTTTTGAATGCGAAAGTGCCATTGGGGCATGTAAATGTGGTCTTCTACTGATCCTCTAGAGCGATGATGATCTGATTACAACCATAATACCCGTCGAGAAAACAATACCACCCCTTTTTTACTAGTCTGTCAAGCATCTGATTCATGAATAGCATAGGAAAATGATCCTTCTCTATCAAGGCATTAAGCTTTCTATAATCCATGGACACCCTCCATCTAGTGACTGGCCTCATTGGGATCAATTCATTGTTAGTATTAGGTACCACTGTGTTACCCCCTTTCTTTGGAACACACTACACTGGGCTCACCCATTCACTATCGATGATTGGGTAGATTACTCCTGCATCTAACCATTTAATAATATCTTTGTGAACAACCTCTTGCATAGAAGGGTTTAGGCACCTTTGATGCTCAATGGTCGGCTTGTAGTTCTTGACTAACTGAATTTTGTGTGTACATACCCTAGGAGGGATACCAGTAACATCTGCAATAGTCCATCCAATGGCCTTCTTAAATTGTTTGAGCACTGTTACAAGGGCATCCACTTGCTCATAATTCAAATCTATATTTATTATGACCGGAAAAGTGTTGTTGACTCCCAAAAATGCATATTTTAAATATACTGGAAATGCTTTCAATTCTAACACCGGTGGGTCTTATATGGAGGGCTTTGTGGGTGGTGACTCCCGATTCTGCAAGTCTAGCTCTAGTTTAGTTTGGCGTCTAGGACTAGCAGACACCCCTAGAGCATTTACTACCTCCTCATAGTCTGGGATACCATCATTGTCGAAGTTCATTAATACTGCCTCCAAAGTGTCAACACCCAGTCTTATCTTAAGTGGTACCTCTAGCTCAACATCATCAATAGTTTCAATAATCGCAACCACTCTTACATCATTTTCATTCCTTGCTTGTTGACTTATATTGAACGTGACCTCATCCTTCCCAAATCTAAACTTGACTAGACCCTTCTCCATATCCACCAAGGTATGACCAGTGATGATGTTCACGCACCAATAAGAAAACGGTCGCTGTCAGCAATTAACCTAATCGAAGGTTATGGTCGAATACACAAGGAATACAGGGCTCGAATAGAAGAATTCACTATTAATCTTTTTGAGTATTTATAACTAAAATCTCCAAATGGGGGGGGGGGGTTTACGATTTGCAAATAAAAATAAAATAAACACTATGCTATTATGCAAGGAAACACTTAAATTTAGGGACAACTTGGGAATTGTGTTCCTAGTAGGTTGTTGACTCAAATACCCTAGACAACATAACTACAATTGGAACTTCGCATGCAAGATAGTAACTTAGGTTCTTCTAGCCCTCTTGTAAAGGTGAAGGTCGAATTTCACCGTGGTGCTTGGTCGGCAACTATGGTGTGCAAACTAACCATTACCTATTGTCTCAGTCAACCTCCCTTTGGTCAAGTTTAGTTGATTAGACAAGAACACTTCAATTGAATCCTGTCATCTACTCCCCTTTTTCCTATTCGTCACTACCTTGGTCGGGATCATGATAGTAGGCAGGGTTTGGTTTTGGCCTCCAAACAACAATCAAGATGAAGGGAAATAGACAATACATGCAAAATCCCTATAATAGAAATGCAATAAATCTAGGTCAGGTTACCACAACCCAAGTTGTGGGTGCTTAGCTACTCATGGCTAAGGAAAAACTAACAAAAATGCAAATACAAGATATATTTGAGAAGTTTACCCAAAGCAATGAAGAGTGATACACCACAAGTTGCAAATCACAAGCTTGATAGATTGAGAATGAATACAAAGTTTGATTTGCACTTCCCGAAAATGGGTTTTCCAATAGAAAATGAAAATCTATCTTAAAACCCTAAAATTTTCCTAGAGAGATTATTCAAAGGCAATTCAATGGTCAAGTCTGGTATCTCCTCTTGAAATAAAACCCTAACTTAAAATATTTATAGTAGTTACACATTTATCCCTAAAAATTACATAGAAAAGACAGTTGGCAACTGGTACGTCTCTCAGATACGACTTAGAGGGTGACCTATGAGTCGTAATCGGGGTCTCGTATCAGGTGTTTGGCATTTTGGATTCAACTGGTATGACCCACTGGTACGAGTCGTTGCTTGGGCTATAACTCGCATGCTTTTCTCCTAGTCTAGAACTTCATTTTTGGTCCAAAGTTTTTGCTCTCTATTTTCTACTACGATTCCACCTATAGGAGTCGTATTGAGACCTACGCTTTGTAAGGTGTCCTCATAAGGCTAACCTCCACTTAGCAGATATCTAATTTTTGCTCACTGTTTATGGATACGAGATCATCCTACGACTTGTTGTTGGACTGCGACTCGTAGGTGAGCTCGTATGTTCTGCACTTTAGCAAAATCTGTAATTTTTTTCCAAAATCATGACAACCTACCTTTTATGCAATAACAACACAAAAACACATAAAACCCATAAAAAGTCGCATTAAGAACTCACAAAGTTCCTTGTTTTAGGCATCAAATGTGTTGTATTTTGACAACACATCAACACCCTCAACTTAGAACTGTTGCTTGTCCTCAAGCGACAACTCAATCTAATCAAACAATGAGAAACACATAGAAGTTATACTAATGGCATATACATTATTTACTCTAATTCAGGTACCCAACTTTCATTTTAAAACAAGATTGCAAGGCTACTAAGCAAAACAAAACACAAAGATGCATCTGGCAACCCAACTATGATAAATTGAGAAGCATCAACCATCCACAATCACTGGTATAGTCATGTGCGAATCAAGTAGTGCAAATGCCCTCAAAGAAAAGAAGTCCCTCTTATGCACTCAAAAAGCATTTAGAATTCAGGGATCGTAGAGCATTCTCACTCTCACATATGAAATTCATGCAAAATGACTAACATTATAGGCTTGCCCTCAATTTCCGGATTGGTGACAAAGTGGATTTGGATCACTTTAGGACTTAACGGCTTGTAACATAGGCTCATGGGGCTTTGGTATAGCATTTTAGGTAAGCAGTGACTAAAAGCTATCATTGAACCATGTTTACCAACACTTCTACCTTCATGACACAACCGTTTTCACTAAATCCACAGTTATTCTCCTACTTCAAGCTTTTCCCGGGTGCTTTCATTTTCTTTTTTTTTTTAGCTGTGCCTTATTTTTGAACTCATTTTTGTTATTTTCTTTAATTCATGGCACTTTGCTTTTCTTTTTCCTCCTTGGGATCATGATTTTTCATTTCTTTGTTTATTTCCCAACTAACCACCTCATTGTTATTACGTTACCACAATAAAGACCACCCTCAACTTAGGCTTTTAGCCTGAGGTGAAGTACACAATATCTATTCCCCAAACCAGGGCCACCATTTGTAGCCACCCTAAACTTAGGCTTTCAGCCTCAATTATGGTTCACATGTTCAAGGATAGACTAGGGTCAATATTTAGGTATTTCATAAAACACGGCTAAGCTAGCTAGGTGTCAAGAAAGAATGAGTGCATGAGAGGCTCAAACATTTCGAACAAAGGATTCACTAACACATTTGGTAGGTTATTTAGGCAAGAGTGGGCTCACTAAAAGAACAAAGGCCGAGGATCCCTTCTAAATCAACCACATCACCAAACCAATCTTAGAGTAATAAGACAAGTTCTGATTCCATACATGATACATGAATGTAGCAAAATAAGCTCACAACACACATGACATTGCACACACAATCAATTATAGACTCATAAGTATGCTTCTAGCCTCAACTTACCTTTACATTATCAGAACAAACGTCACCAGATAATCAAAATGTATGATTGCATCAATAACCAACAATCTCAAAAATTTAGAGGGTACCTAAATTTTCCAAACCATTCAAAAAGCATTTAAAAACTATGTATATGCGAAAAGACCATAATACTATGTATTTACACATTATCTTCACTACCTAAACATGCCGGTTCAACAGAATAAACATCCATAAGGAAAAAGAAACACGACAAGAAAACCTTGGGATCAAAAATAGGGAAGTTATGGACTCGAGGCTACTCAGACTTCACCTTATTCCATAACTTCTCACACCCCACCAAAATAGAATACTTTGTCGTCAAAGTAGAGACAAGAAGAAGAGCTACAAGGGGCATACCTTGGGTTGCCTCCCAGGAAGCGCCTGATTTATTATCGCGACACAACAGGAAGCTTTTTGTACTCATGCCTCTTCAAGGCCCAATCTTCCACTATCTTGATTTCTTCCATATCACCTATGTACAGTTTGACCCTCTGACCATTGATTTTGAAGATTTTACCATCCTGCTTTCTAACTCGATAGCTCCACAACTAAAAATGTGTACAACCCTGAAAGGTCCCATCTACTTTGATTTGAGTTTCCGGGGAAACCACTTTAGCCTAGAGTTATAAAGCAAAACCATGTCTCCTGGAGCAAATTGGTGGTTCTCAATTCTGCAATCATGCTGAACTTTCATCCTTTGCTTGTACAATGAAGAAATCTCATATGCCCGCAACCTAAACTCATCATGTTCATTCACTTGCATTAATTTAGATGTTCGCTTCATTCTAGTCTAGATTCAGCTTCTTTAGTGCCTATAGTGTCTTGTTCTCAAGTTCAACTGGTAGATAACATGCTTTCCCAAACACCAATTGATATGGAGATGTTCCAATTAGAGTTTTGAAAGCCACGTCGTAGGCCCATAAGGCATCGTCCAACTTTCTTGACCAATCTGTGCGATTCACATTCACCATTTTGGATAAGATTTGCTTTATCTCCCTGTTTGATACTTCCACTTACCCACTTGTTTGGGGATGATACGGGGTTGCCACTCGATGCTTCACACCATATCTTTCAAGGAGAGCTTTGAATAGTCGATTGCAAAAGTGAGAACCTCCAACACTGATAATTGCCCAACGTGTACCAAACCTAGAAAAAATGTTTCTCCTGAGAAACCAGGTAACACTCTTGCCATCATTGTTTGGTAAGCTATGGCCTCTACCCATTTAGAGACATAATCAACTGCAACCAGAATATACTTATTAAAATGAGAGCTAACAAAGGGTCCCATAAAATGAATGCCCCAAACATCGAATAGTTCTATCACCAAAATAAGATTTAAAGGGAGTTTGTGCCTTCGCGAAACCCCACGCTCTCTTTGGCATCTATCATAAGACTTAACATAATCATGGGCATCTTGATGTATAGATGGCCAATAGTAGCCACACTGTAACACCTTATTATAAGCAGTTCGAGCTCTACTGTGATGGCCACCCACCAACGATGAGTGGCATGCTTTAAGAATACTCATCATCTCAATTTCTGGAACACATGTATGGATGATCCTATCCACACAAATACGAATAAATATGGCTTATCTTAGAAGAACTTCTTTGCATCGTGCATAAACTTGCGACATTGATGGGTGTTCAAATTAAGAGGCATTATATCACTTACCAAGTAGTTAGTATAGTCTGCAAAACCAAGGTATAAGATCATGTGAGGCTGCCAAAAACTCTCTCATCGGGAAATGAATCATTGATGTCAAGTTCATCATCAAATTTCACCATAGCTTCATCTTCAAATCTAGAAAGATGGTCGGCTACCTGATTTTCTGACCCCTTTCTATTAATCATATCAGAATTGAATTCTTGCAAAAGGAGTACCCATTTGATTAGTCTCGATTTTGCATCCATTTTAGCCATTAGATATTTGAGCACTGCATGGTCTGTGTGCACTATCACCTTAGCTCCCAACAAATATGAACAGAATTTTTCAAAGGCAAAAACCAAGGCCAGCAATTCTTGTCCAGTGACTGTATAATTTTTCTATGCCACATTAAGTGTTTTGCTAGCATAGTAGATAGGATGCGAAATCCTATCCCTGCGCTTCCCCTGCACTACACCTAGCGCAACCCCACTTGTGTCACATATTAGTCCAAATGGTTTGAACCAATCCGAAGCCACAATAATGGGTGTCGAAGTCAACTTTCTTTTCAATTCTTCGAAGGCTTGCATGCATGCATCATCGAATACAAACTTGGCATCTTTCTCCAACAACTTGCACAAGGTTTGCGGGATCTTGGAAAAATCCTTTATAAAGCATCGGTAGAACCCTACATGGCCTAGAAAACTCCTGATCCCTTTTTACAGAGATTGGTGGTGGCAGTTTCTAAATAACCTCTATTTTTGCTTTATCCACCTCGATTCCCTTGCCTGAAATTCTGTGACCAAGCAAGATAACTTCTTTGACCTTAAAATGACATTTCTTCCAATACAACACCAAATGACTCTCAACACACCTCTTCACCAAACCTGAAAGTAAGCAGACTCTTTTCCATATAAACCAATGCTCGACTTGTGGCTAAGAAGGGTCTTCCTAATATTATAGGAACTACGAAATCAACCTTAAAGTTAAGTATAACAAAATCTGCAGGAAATAAAATTTATCTACCTTGACCAGCACATCATAAAGTATCCCTATAGGCTTCTTGATTGTTATGTCTGCCATTAGCAACCGCATCTTTGTAGGAACAAGAGTGCCCAAGCCAAGCTTTCTAAATATGGTAAGAGGCATTATGTTAATGTTGGCTCCCAAATCACATAATGTTTTGACAAATGCGAGTTGCCCAACACTGCATGGTATGGTGAATGCACCCGGATCTTCCTGCTTTTGCACTAACGACTTTGAAATGATGGCACTACAACATTGAAAATTTTGGGAGAGGTCTTGGCTAGCTTTTTGCTTCTTCTTGACTAGATCCTTCATCCATTTAGCGTACCCCGGTATCCTCTCAAGAGCTTCAACTAAGGGGATGTCCACTGACAACTTCTTAAGCATCTCCAAAAATTGTTCAAACTTACCTTCCTGTTTTCTCTTACCAAGCCTTTGGGGAAAAGGCGGAGGGGGCCTTGGGAAGGTTTTATATTTCTTTGGTTGCTCTTTTGTGTTGGGTGCTTTAGTCTCTTCATTGACCCTCTTCTTACGGCTTCCATCCATAACCCTTGGTATAGGGAGGTCAACAGTGCTTTTGCCACTCCAAGTCATAACTAGCATGCAATGCCCATCATTCTTAGGATTTTGAACCATGTTGCTTAGTAAGGTGCTTTTTGCGCGTTGGTTCAATTGCAAAGAGACTTGCCCGAATTGTTGTTCTAGTTATTTAATCGCCACGGACTGAGACTCTATCTTTTGGTTAATACTAGAAATGTCCGATTTCATTCCCTTCAAGTTCTTATCTTGGTGATCGACTCTCTTCAACAACTTGTCAAATATCTCTTCCAGCCTTGAAGTGTTTGGCACAACATCACAGTTATAGGGTAGCACATAAAGACCATTCCAATAACCATCTCTTCTAGCCCATTCAGCATCCAACAACTCTCTCTCTTTCATAATAGCCATCTCGATTATCTCTATATGCACCATCACGGTTGTAGTTCTGACCTTAATTCCGGAACCTTGCCTCCAAAAGTTCGAATTGGACCCTTGGGGGTTATTCTGAAAACCCGCCACTTGGTTACTCACGAAACAAGCATCTTCATCAAACAATGGATCTTCATATATGAGAGACTTAGGAGGTTGGTGAGTGACTGCTTGTACACTTGCTTGGTTTTGCTTGAAGACCAAGTCCATACTCGTGCGAAGTTGAGCAAGTTGCTCCATGATCTCTTCATTGACCTTTGCTTGGTCATTGTTGGTGTTGACCACACAAGAAGTCTTCATAGAACCTCACTCTCGTTGACCCCATGCTCTATTGGTTTTAACCACTTGCTCCATCGTTGCGGCTATCAATGCAAAAGGTTGGTCAAGAAACATGCCTCCTATGATTGTGTCAGCACAAGCTTGACTATTCTCGTCAAGTGCCCGATAGAAAATCTCAATCAAGGCATCATCAATAATCTTGTGATCGAGGACCATCCTCAAACATTAGGTAAATCTCTCCCATGTGGTACTAATAGAGTCACCCGCTAATTGCTCAAAGTTGTTTATTTGATATTTGAGATTTAGGTTCTTAGATATTGGGAAATATCTTTCTAGAAACACTCTCTAAAGCTCTACCCAATTTGGTATAGTACACAGAGGAATCTCAGACAACCACACACCTGCATTCTCAGTTGGTGACAATGGAAACACCCACAAACCAACAGCATCAAGAGAAAGATTTTTTGTCCCCTTGACACTCTTGTAGACAAAAACCATATTATGGAGATGACGGTGGGGATCCTCTGAAGGTAGCCCTGTGAACAATCCACGATTTTGGAGCATTTGAAGTAACCCACTTGACACCGAGAACTTAGCGTCTGCCAGTAATAGAGGCAACACTATAGCACCAGTAACGTCCATGGCCATAGGGTTCAAACAATATTGGTTCCAACCATAAGCGCTCTTGTTGAAATCCCTAAGTTGTGGCCTATCATCGCTCGAGGGTGGATTTTCTTCTCTCCCCATATCATCATTCATATTCATTTCTTCCTCAACTGCGATATCCTCATTCACTTGAGCCATTCTTCTAAAGAGTCGATGGATCTCCAAATGATCGGAGCTAAGGGATTGCCTTGGCTCTTTGTGTTGGGCATACAACCTAGTACACCCAGCAAGTAAGACCAAACAACAAAAATAAAAATAAAAGTAAAATACAAGAGAGTCTAGAAATTAATACTTGAACTAACTAATAGTGAAAT
>JAPFFP010055891.1:0-28610 GCA_026153255.1 Solanum medicagineum | reverse complement strand
CACATATGGTCCACCAACGCGAGATTCGAGCACATTTGAGAATTAGCGTCCATTTGTCCAAACCATGTCATGCTTCACTTGAAGTGTACTAGTAGTGTAAGATGTGGGGTGTTACATCCCCCTCCCTTGGAAGGCGATTGAGGTATCTACCCCTCAATGGGCATAGCACCTCCATCGAAGTGGCCAAGGTATATACCCCTCAACATGGTAGATGGGCAAAGCACCGCTCCCCCCCATTATAGTGGTCAAGGTATATACCCCTTAATTGGTAGATGGGCATAGCACCACCCATCATAGGGGTTGATCATATTACCCCCTTAACAAGGCGTGGTCAACTTTCAACACTATAGATATTTTTCATGAAATCAACACATAAATACATTCCTTTCATCATCATAAAGTCACTTGACCCATAGGCCATGCAATAGATCATCAATAACTCAAGAACCCTTAACCAGACATTTCATCTAACACTTGGTGGGTGTGTAATGCTAGTTCAAAATCATGCAGTTCATGAGTTAAATCATGCGAGAAAACTTAAGTTGAATCAACCCAGCAACACTTCATAACACCCTCATGCAAGAAACATTAAAACCCCTCATCAACTCTCATAATAGATCATAGATTCATAGCTCAAAACATGCTTAAACGGTCCACATTTTATGAAACCCCAACATAGTTTACAATTAAATTCATAATGAGTGAAAGCCATAAGTAAATCAACTTAGAAATATGCAATTTACATGAAAAGGATGGTTTGGCACCATGGGTGAAAGGATCCAATGGTTGAAACCCACATACCTCAACTTTAGAGATTTTCTTGATGAAGATTTGAATGGGAACTTGAAGCTTGAATGAATTCCTTGTGATCCCAAATAAGTTTGGGACACTTGATTTTGAATAAAATATTTGGCTAAGTATTAGAGAGGGTTTTGGGGAATGTCTTGAATGATATGGGTTTGAAAAATGATTAAGTATAGGTGTTTTTACGCATAGGAAGGCTTAGGCCCAAGACCCCATGGCCTTGGACCAAACTTGAAAAACTAGCAAGAAAATGTACAGGTCCATGCCCTGGCCATGTCGCGCCAAGGGCGCGGATCGATTCTGTTTTTTGTAAATTTTGAAAAATCAAATTTTGATATGGTTGCACTAAAATCGGGGTTAATACCCATTTTCTACTTAAGTTTGCCACCTGATCACGAATATGAAGTCGGATTTTCGATATCACACACGGATTTTGAGATATATGAAAATTACGATTATGGGCGTTTCCAAGGCACATTTTCGGGCACTTTTTTGGGTGCTTCAATATCTCCCCCTTGGGAGAATTTGTCCCCAAATGTCAAAGAAAAGTACATAACAAGAGTAATCATCAAGGAATCAGCTCCAACAAGAATGCAACAATGCACTTAAACACCACTTTCAAAAATCTCAACATAAGTGTCAAAATCACCATAAACTTGTCAACATAAACATGAATGCATGCAAATGACACAAGGGCTGAAACTTAAGACTTGAAATCATATAGGTGACTTAAATTAGTGCCTTTGGCTTGAGACGAGTGGAAGAGATAGGGATATCGCTTTTGCATATCCACCTCGGCTTCCCATGTGGCACTTTCAACTTCTTGGTTTCTCCAAAGGACCTTGACGGAAGCAGCATCCTTGTTCCTCAACCTCTTCACTTGTTTATACAAAATTTCTACTGGGACATCTTCATAAGTCAAGTTGTCTTCAACAACACCCACAACATAAAGAGGCACAATAGCACTTGGGTCACTCACACACTTCCTCAACATAGACACATAGAAGACTAGATGAACCATATTCATGTCATTAGGAAACTCCAAAACTCATAGGCTACATTACCAATCCACAAACCTTGGATTCAATTTACCTTTTTTACCAAAACGAACCACACCATTCATGGGTGAGACCTTCAAGTAGACCCAATCACCAACCTTAAATTCAAGACCCCTTCTCCTCACATCGGCATAGGACTTTTATCAAATTTGGGCTGTTTTCAATCTTTCCCTTATCAACGTCACCTTCTCCATGGCCTCCATAACTAAATTTGGGCCTAACACAGCCTCTCCCCTACTTCACGCCATCCAACCAGGGACCTACAATGCCTACCATAAAGATCCCCAAAAGGAGCCATACTAATGCTAGAATGATAACTATTATTGTAAGCAAACTCAATAGGTGGAAAATGATCATCCCAACTACCCTTAAACTCTAAAACACAAGCTCTAAGCATATCCTCAAGAGTTTGGATAGTTCTTTTGGCTTGGCCATTCGTCTGAGGGTGAAAGGACTTCCTAAGCTTAAACTTTGTACCAAGACCTCTTTGGAAGGACCTCCAAAAGTGTGAAGTGAATTGAGCACCACAATATCATATGATAGACAAAGTCACCCCATGCAATCTAATCAATTTATGAATGTACAACTTAGCATAACCTTCAGCACCATAAGTAGTCTTAACCTGTAGGAGATGAGCCTAGTTCCTCATTCTATCAACCACAACCCAAATGGAGTCAAAATGTCTTCCAGTCTTAGACAACCAAACCATAAAATCTATGTCAATTTCCTCCCACTTCCAAGTAGGAAATTCAATATCTTGGGCTACGCCACCTGGCCTTTGATGCTCGGCTTTAACTAATTGGAAATTATGACAATCGGATATTAACTTAGAAATATCTTTCTTCATGCCACCCCACCAAAACACTTCCCTCAAATCTCTATACATCTTTGTAGAACCGGGGTGAATAGAATAGGAGGAATTATGAGTCTCATCAAGAATCTTCCCTTTCAAGTCATCCAGACTAGGAACACATAACCTACATAGATACCTAAGGGCACCATCTCCCCCTTAGGAGAAAACCTCCACCGTACCATCTCTCAACAAGGCCTTCAACTCTAATAAGGCGGGGTCAAGATTTTGCTTTGCCTTCAACACCTAAATGAATGAAGATTTGGAACTATCAACCACCGCTACTCCTCATTATCAACCTCCTCCAATCTAACTCCCAATCTAGCCAGTTGATGAACCTCTCTAGCCAGCTATTTGCCCCCATCATCAACATGAGCTAGGCTACCCATAAACACCCTACTTAAAGCATTGGCCACAACACTAGCCTTACCACGATGATAATGGACACTCATATCATAATCTTTAAGAAGCTCTAACCACCTTCATTGTCTCAAGTTGAGCTCTTTTTAGGTGAACACATATTCGAGACTCTTATGATTGGTAAACACATCAACATGCACCCCATATAAGTAATGAAGCCAAATTTTCAAAGCAAATGCCATGGTGGCCAATTCAAGATCATGGGTAGAATAATTCTTTTCATTCACCTTAAGTTGTATAGAGGCATGAGTTATCACTTTACCATTTTGCGTCAAAACAAAACCCCAACCAATTGTTGAGGCATCACGATACATAACAAACCCTTCCGGTAGAGACAAGATAGGAGCGGAGACAAGCTTATCTTTCAAGGTTTGGAAACTCCTTTTACACTTATCGGTCTACACAAATTTCGCCTTCTTTTGGGTCAACATAGTCATAGGAGAAGCAATTGAAGAGAAACCATTAACAAACCTCTGGTAGTAACCCGCTAAGCCCAAGAAACTTCTAATGTCCGATGGAGTCAAAGGTCAAACCCAATTTCTAATCGCTTTTGTCTTTTTAGGATCCATCTTAATATCATCACTCGACACCACATGACCTAAAAAGGGAACCTCTTTCAACCTAAACTCACATTTCTCATTTTTTGCATACAACTTCTCCTCCCTCAAGATTTGTAACACAAGCTTGAAGTGAGCCACATTCTCCTCGTCACTGCCGGAATAGATCAAGGTAGCATTGATGAAAACCACCACAAATAAATCAAGGTAGGGTTTAAATACCCTAGCCATAAGATCCATGAAGATAGACGGTGCATTAGTCAAACCGAAGGACATAACCACAAACACATAGTGCCCATACTTAGTCCGGAAGGCTGTCTTAGGAATGTCACACTCTCTAACTTTCACTTGGTGATACTCGGACTGAAGATTAGTATTAGAGAAGTGACTAGCCCCTTGACGTTGGTAAAAAAGATCATCAATCCTTGGTAGAGGGTACTTATTCTTGATGGTGACTCTATTACGTTGTCGGTAGTCAGTACACATTCTAAGAGAACCATCCTTCTTTTCACAAACAAGACTTGTGCACCCCAAGGTTATTGGCTAGGCCTAATGAAACCCTTCTCCAACAAATCCCTCAATTATTCCTGTAACTCCTTTAACTCCGCGGGGCCATACGGTAAGGGAGAATAGAAACAGGTTGAGTATCAGGAAGGAGGTCTATGCCAAAATCTATTTTCCTTTCGGGAGGAACACCGAGAAGCTTAATAGGAAAAATATCAAAGAATTCATTAACCACCGGAACCGACTCTATTGGAAGGACTTTGGACTTAACGTCCCTAACCCTCATAAGATGATAGAGACACCCCTTAGAAATCACCTTTTGAGCTTTAATGCAAGAGATGAATCTACCCTTTTCCACTAAATCATGACTCTCCCACTCAAGGACGGGTTCATTAGGGAATTGGAACTTGACCTTGCGGGTTCTACAATCAATAAAGGCATAATATGCATGCAACCAATCCGTCACAAGAATGACATCAAGGTCAACCATATCCAACTTTCTACAATCAATAGAGGTATAATATGCATGCAACCAATCCATCACAAGAATGACATCAAAGTCCACCATATCCAACTCAACAAAATCACAAGGCAATATTTTATGCAAAATGGGAATAAGGCAATCTCTATAGACCTTTCTAGCAAAATGGGTACAACAACGGGAGTAGATACCTCATAAGGCTCACACAACAATTCGGGTTCAACATGAATTTTTTGGCAACAAAAGGAGTAACAAAAGAAAGAGTGGCACCCGAGTCTATCAATGCATACACATCAATATCAAAGACTTTTAACATACTGATGACGATATCGGGCTCCTCATCTACCCCTTTCCTCCATTGAAGAGCATAGAACCGATAGTGCCTTGGGGCACCACCTTGTTGACCTACCCTTCCTCTAGGATCCACATTTGCACCTTTGGTCTTGTGGATGACCATCTCTACCCTTTTGTTGATTATGAGGACAATCCATCACCTTATGACCCACTTCACCACACCCCTAACAAGCATTACTATCCTTCAAACATGGGACATCATGGCCTTTACCACATCTTGGGCTCCTAGCATTAGGCACCACACCACCACCACCTTGGACTCTTAGGCTATCATTAGCAAAGCTTCTATTAAGAGCATTGGAAAAACTTTGGCTTTGATGAAATCGGCTAACCCTGGGACTTTGGAATCTACCTTCAAAATGGACCCTCTTCGCCTTACGCATTCTCCTCTTTCTCGACTTTTCCTGCTCCAATTGTTAGGCATAAGTCATGAGGCGGGACAAGTCCACATTACCTATCAACATAGTGGCATGACATTCTTCATTAATCAAGTCGGACACACGCATCACAAACTTATTCATCCTAGACCTTGGCTCGTCCACTAATTGTGGAGAATATTTAGAGAGTTGGTTGAACTTGAGGGCATACTCCCTCACACTTATTAATCCTTGCTTTAGATTCATGAATTCCATCATTTTGGCCTCCTTAAGCTCAATAGGGAAGAACTGGTTGAGAAATGCGGCCAAGGATCACATTGTTGTTCCCTTTCTCCTTCTTCCATTGAGTAAACTATATTTGGGCCACCCCTTTGAGTTGGTAGGCCGCAAACTCCGCTTTCTCTTCTCACCTAACACCCATGACAGACAACACTTTGTACGCCTCATTAATGAATTCTTGAGGGTCCTCATCCACTTTAGACCCATGGAACTCTGGTGGGATCATCCTCATAAAATCCTTCACTCTAGATGTCGGAGTAGGAGGATGAGGGGCTTGGGCCCATCGATTGATTTGATTAGTCATGGATTGAGATACACATGGAAATAGCATCCCAGAACACTTCATGAGCCGATTGTTCTTTGGGTGTACGAGCTCTTCTTCCTCTTGGGATAGGCATGATCTAAAATAGCAAAGAACAATTGTAAGGGGAAAATCTTACCATAACATTTATAGAACCACATAGATAAAGAAGAAGGGAAACATTTCCTAAAATGCCTCATAGCCTCACACTCATGGTTGTGGTGCACTTCACAAACATGAATAAGACTCTAATCGATCTAGCATATTGGATGCCGATGACCATTAACAACCTAGTGCTCTGATACCAAGTTTGTCACGACCTAATCCTAGGACCTAGATGTGACACGATGAATGGGAACCCGAAAGGTCCCCAAATAAGCCTCTTACCATATCATTTACACATCGTTGGTTGCAGAAGCAATTAAACAACAAAAAACAAGAAGAGAAAATAAATAAGGATAAAGGGACAAAGGGATGTTTTTTATAGCATAAATCATAAAGAGTCAAATCTCAAAGCATAATTCATCACTTGTCCAACAACACTTCTAGATATAAACTTGAGCAGGGGCCAAGACGCTTTTCGGGCTCACCCTCATAGTGTAAAGAGCTCAATATTAAGAAATAACAAAGGCAAGAGGTGCATAGCTAATTTCCCCGAACTTTGAGGACTCACCAATAGCTTATCTTCAAAGATATCACACTAGCCACGGGGAGGATAATCGTGAAGAGCTTCGGTTTCTACATGGTAACATCATGTAGGTATAGAGTATGTATTAGTACATTTGAATGTCCAAAGTATGTAGAATGAAATGCAACAAGAGATAGGCAACATAATCAAAATGCATAGACATAGGCAATGGACAGTATAGTAACAATGTGGCATGCATGATCAATGTTTGAAGTAAAACATGCTTGTATAGAACATATTACATATGTAGGAAGAGACAATCATCATAGACCAAGCAAACTAGTAATTGGAATCCAAGGCCTACCACCCCTTTGGAAGGTGATGGAGGTATCTACCTCTAAATTGGTAGATAGGCATAGGACCCCCCATCATAGTGGTCAAGGTATATACCCCTCAACATGGTAGATGGGCATAGCACCCCAATCATAGTGGTCAAGGTATATACCCCTTAACTGGTATATGGTCATAGCACCCCCTATCATAGTGGTTAAGGTATATACCCCTTAACTGGTAGATAGGCATAGCACCCCCATCATATTGGTTGAGGCATAGCACACCCTCAACAAGGTGTGGTCAACTTGCAATACTATAGATACTTTTCATGAAATCAACACATAAATACATTCCTTTCAACATCATAAAGTTACTTGACGCATAGGTCGTGCAATAGATCATCAATAACTCAAAAACCCTTAACCGGACGTTTCATCAAACACTTGGTGGGTGTGTAATGTTAATTCCAAATCATGAAATTCTAGTGCGAAATCATCTGAGAAAACTTAAGGTAAATCAACCCACCAACACTTGGTAACACCCTCATGCAAGATACATTGAAATCCCTTATCAAATCTCATAATATATCATAGTTCATAGCTCAAAACATGCTTTAAAAGTCCACCCTTTATGAAACCCCAACATAATTTACAATTAAATTCATAATGAGTGAAACCTATAAGTAAATCAACTTAGAAACATCCAATTACATAAAAAGGAGGGTCTGGCACCATGGATGAAAGGACCCAACGGTTGAAACCCACATACCTCAACTTTAGAGATTTCCTTGATGAAGATTTGAATGGGAAGTTGAAGCTTGAATGAATTTCTTGTGATTCGAAATGAGTTAGGAACACTTGTTTTTGAATGAAATATTTTGCTAAGTGTTAGAGAGGGTTTTGGGGAATGTTTTGAATGATATGGGGTTGAAAAATGACTAAGTACAAGTGTTTTTATGCATAGGATGGCTTAGGACCAAGACCCCAAGGCCTTGGACCGAACTGGAAAAACTAGAAACAAAAATGTACAGGTCCCGCATCGTGCTAGGGGAGCAGATCGATTCTGTTTTTTTGTAAATTTTTGATAATCAAATTTTGATATGGTTTCTCTAAAATCGGGGTTATACTCATTCCCTAATCAATTTTTCCCCCTGATCACGAATATGAAATTGGATTTTAGATATCACACATGGATTTAGAGATATATGGAAATTACAATTATCGGCGTTTCCGAGGCATACTTTTCGGGCACTTTTTGGGGCATTTCAGTTTATTGCTGATCAGATGGGGGATTTCTGGACTAATGCCTAAGGGTCCAATCAAGACTATTAGCACCAAGATCAAGGAAACTAAGGTCGAAACTTCAATCGACATGGAGCTTCTATAGACAACCACAGAGGATACTATGACAGGAATCGAGGTCAAGATAAAGATGCAGATTGGGGTTGCAGAGATTATTACCAAAATGGTCCTTATATGCCACCACACAATCGTGATACAGGTGCAAGTAGCTCAAGAGTTGAGGAGATGTTTGACCTCATGTTGATGAATGCTGAGACACAGGATGAGACTCTGAGGGGGATGAAATATGAGATCTCCAGTATAAATTGGAAATTCGAGTCTCATTCTATTGCTATCAAATAACTTGAGCAACAGTTTATTCAAGTGTCGACTCATCTCAACCAGCGTCAGAGGGGTACACTTCCTAGCAACATAGTTCAAAATCCCAAGAATGAGGGCCAGTGTATGGCGATTACTACTTGTGGTGGCAAGAGCTCCATTCATCCTCCTATGCTAGCAGAAGAGGATGATTTTCGAGAAGAGACAATTACGGTTAAGGATGCGGATACCAGAGATGATTGTGGAAAGGATGGAACTAGTAAAAAACTGTAAAAAAGCAACGGACTAAAGGACGCAGTCTGTCGCTTATTTTCTTTTAATTTTTTTTTAAAAGTTTAATAATTAAAAGTGACTAACAGTGTATACATGTCCGTCACTTTTTCTGGATGAATTTTCCTCAGTTTGTTAATTAATATATAATTCGTTAATTGCAAAGAGACGTCGTCCATAGCAATATACTTTTTTATTTTTTTGTTTTTATAAATTGCAACGTACAACAAGATACCGGCCGTCGCTATTTATATTAAATTAATTAATTTTAGTTTTTTTAAAATTGTGACAGAGTGCGTCGCTTAAACCGTTGCATTTTTGGTCAAGTAGTCAAATCTAATTTAATGAAGGGCGACGGATAAAAGGACCCCGTCCGTCGCCCCTCACCTTGTATAAAAAAAATGATGGCCGACTTTCTTCACTTTCTTTCTCTCCCAAACTCATTTTTCTCTCAAAAAAACTCTAAACCCTCTACCCCATTTCCTTCGGCCCTCCCCCTTGCGCCGTCATCGACCACCACCGCCCTCCAGTTCCGCCTTCCCAACACTTAAGGTACTAGTTTTCTTCTTCTTTTTGCTCCACTTTTAGTGTTTGTAGGTGCTATTTTGTTGTTTAATGTTTTTTTATTTTGTAAGTTATTATGTCACGACCCAAAAAGGGGCATGATGACACTCGTCCTATCCCACCAAGACAAGTCAGCCTACAACCCAACTATAAACATTAAAAATGCGGAATTATAATACAAATAAAAGTTCAATTGCGGATGATAAGTCAACTTAATCAAAACACCCTAAAACCTAATTGTGACGTGCACAAGCTTCCAGTGTATTACAATAGATTCGAAAGAAAACACAAGTATCAAATGATGTTGTCTCTAGAATAGAACAAAATCATAAATAGGAGTAAGAAGTTAGCTGGGATGGCAAACAGCTACCTCTTGCAATCTCAACAGGAAGCCTCAGATAAGGAAAAGTAGAAAGTATCATGACAATCCAGGCTCGCAACCTACAAAATTGTTGTAGCAAGGGGCGTGAGTACCAAACATACGGTACTCAGCAAGTGAACTACTAAACACAAAATTAAGTAATATAGAATACAGGTACCCTTAACACTCCAACCAAATCCCCACTATCAATACCTGCATAATATCAGTCCAGCATGACAGTCCACAATGTACATAACATATAGCTCAATAACCACACCAACTATTATATATCAACAACATTGGCGATCAAGTGCATCTATCACAAGTTTCACAAAAAGCACTCACACATTTATAAATGATGATGAGGTGCAATGCAATGCAATGCAATGTCGAATAATAGTGGTGCATGTCTGCCCTACGATACACATTCGCTGATCATAAACATGCCTCAATCAGAACCCATGGGGGCCACACATGGACCATGTATCCGCCAGAACCATTTCCCTTCGGCAATTTTCATTTCATATCTAGATGGAACCATTTTCCTTCGGCATTGCATTTCCTTTCTTGGATCATCCAGCAAATACATAGTAAATGCACAATAATCATGTTCATGGAAACAAAATATGCAAGATGCCCATATAAATTTATATATCTCAAAATCAAGAATAGGTAGCTCAATACCATAAATGTTGCCATATCCTCAATCTAAATACCATCACAACCTTAACAACATTCACATCTGAAAGTAAGTATCACTTCGATATCACTAACAAATAATCACTATTTCACATATAATAAACCTCTATCATTAATTCACAAGTCAAATATCCGCATAGGATAATTACCCAATTCAAAATATTTCGATCAAAGCCTACTTAAATCATTCTCAACACCTCATACAAGAAGCACAAGATTCTATATATTTAACAAAGGTTAAGAAATTCACTTGCCTTAATAATTTTGAACACTCACTGCGGGACTTGAGCCTTCTCCTTTCGAATAGAATCCAAAACAATACAATCTAATCCAATAAGAATTCACAATCAAATTTTGAAACGAACAACGCCCATGTTACTATATGACCTAACTTAGACTTGAAAATTACCCCATTGTATAATCAAAGGTCAAAAAAATATATATGAGTAACAACCATCTAAACAATAACACTGAAGCCTAGATACATTGATAAAATAAGAGAATGAAGTCATTACGTGGTGCTGTTAAAGTGGTTGCCATTCTATGTTGTTAACTAGCATTTAATAAGTAAACCATCACCCTTTGTTTCCCAGACAAACAACTATCAGCAATTTGGATCATTGGAGCATATGCACGAAGTTGTCTGGAATCTATAACCTAAGCCATATACATGCCCCAATTAAAATTAAATATCACAATAATGACTTTGCATTTTACAACTCCATATTCCAACCTAAGAAATTGTTTTACTTGCAGCAGTTTTGAGGTTGTTCTTCATCGCCGCACAAGGAGGGTTTTCTGTTTTCTTTCGTTCTTTTAATACAACCCTTCTCTTTTATTTATACATATATAATTATTTTTTTTAAAAAAGTGATAAATTTTGTTAACCTATTTTTATTTAACATGGGATAAATAATATTGGATATTAACTAAACTATTATTTTAGTCCACCAACTAAATTAATTATCTAAAATTATCCCCTAACATAGTAATAAAAATATTAAATAGACCAAAATGTCCCATTAAATTTCATGAGATAAATATTTTATAATATACGAAATACTATATCTCAAAATGACTAATGGGTCGTTACATATCAACTAGTGTATTTCACTTTTCTTGTTGATATTACTATTTTACAAAACTTATTTTGTGTATTTTATTGTAAATATGTGAATGAACTTAATGTTTCGCTTTTATGGCTAAACTTTAAATTTTAGTTTTTGAAATTAGATTATGAATTGGATACTTTTGTGTTGGAATACTATTGTATATGATGTTACAATGGTATTAGCATAGTTAATTTGTATATATTGTGTGAATTACCAAACAAAAATTTTAGGGTTTTAGTTTGAATTTGGGATTTTTTGAATGAGATTGTAAATTAGGTATTTTTAGTTTGGATTGAATTGTTGTTGAAGTTAGAATGTTGTTTACAAAATTAGTTTGTATATTTAATGGTGAATTAGTGAATGAAAATTTTAGGGCTTTAATGTGAATTGGGTTTTTTTAATTTAGATTGTGTATGAGCTAGTTTTTTTAAGATGGAATGTAAGTGTTTTATTGAAAGTTGAACTCTAATTAAGGTGCACTTTGAACTTGAATATAATGTAAAACTTTATTCTTTAGTATTTGTTAAGTTGAATATTAAAAAGTAGCTTTTAAGTTGAACTTAGATTTAATTTTGAACTTGAACTTTGGGATTTTAGAACTTAGCTTAAACTTCAAGTTGTGAATTTTGATTAGATATAATTTAAAACTTGAACAATAGGATTCGTACCTAAGTTGAACTTTAGTAGTGTTTAACTTGAGCATAGATTTAATTTGGAATTAACTTGAATATTTTAAGTTGTGAACTTTGAAATTGAATGTGATATAAAACAAGAACTTTAATTAGGATTTCTTAAGTTTGAACTTTAGGATTTTTTATTTAAGTAGAACTTAGATTTAATTTTATTAGAACTTGAATTTATACAATTTTAGAACTTGAAATTTATTTGTGAACTTTGAACTTGTATATAATGTAGAACTTAAACTTTAATTTAGAATTTGTTAAGATTATGGCTTTAGTAGTGTTTAACTCGAACTTAGGTTAAAATTGGAACTTGAATTTTAAGTTGTGAACTTTAAAGTTGAATGTAATATAAAAATTGAACTTTAGAATTGATTTTAAGTTGAACTTAGATTTAATTTAAAACTTGAACTATAGGATTTGTACTTAAGTTGAACTTTAGTAGTATTTAACTTGAAGTTAGATTTAATTTGAAATTAACTTGAAAATTTTAAGTTGTGAACTTTGAAGTTGAATGTAATATAAAATTTGAACTTTAAATAGGATTTGTTAAGTTTGAACTTTATGATTTTTTATTTAAGTAGAATATAGATTTAATTACATTAGAACTTGAATTTATACGATTTTTGGACTTGAACTTTATTTGTGAACTTTAAACTTGTATGGAATGTAGAACTTGAACTTTAATTTAGGAGTTGTTAAGATTATGACTTTAGTAGTGGTTAACTCAAACTTAGATAAATTAAAATTGAAAATTGAATTTTAAGTTGTGAATTTTAAAGTTGAATGCAATATAAAAATTTAATTTTAGGATTTTTTTTTTTAAAAAAGTTGAACTTAGATTTAATTTTGGACTCGAACTTTGTGATTTCAGAACTTAGCTTGAACTTCAAGTTGTGAATTTTAATTAGATATAATTAACTTGAACTATAGGATTTTAACTTAAGTTGAACTTTTGTAGTATTTAACTTGAACTTAGATTTAATTTGGAAATAACTTGAATATTTTAAGTTGTGAACTTTGAAGTTGATGTAATATAAAATTTGAACTTCAATTAGGATTTCTTAAGTTTGAACTTTAGGAGTTTTTATTTAAGTAGAACTTAGGTTTAATTTCATTAGAACTTGAATTTATATGATTTTAGAACTTGAACTTTATTTATGAACTATGAAACAATCTAAAACTTTGTAAAGTATGATTTTCTATGTTTTTTATGTTTAATTGTGCTTATTATAACATATTTTGTATGTTTTAGTTGTTGTTTATGTTTATTGTCTTGAAGTGGGTTCTATCGATATGAATTGGATTTAAATTTTAATGCAGTTGGGCAGTGAAAACTGCAGGTTTCTGTTGTCAAAATAGTTGCAGAAAAGTGACGAACGGGGTCCCTTTGTTTGTCGTGTTTTGGCAATTTTTTTAAAAACAACTCCTAGAAAAGCGACGTATGGGGTCCCCTCGCCCGTCGCTTTTTTGAACTTTGTTTTTTCAGAAACATCAATTTTTTTAATAATTGAGACGTTGTCCGTCGCAAATATTAAATAGCTAAAAATAAATAATGTGACGCCATCCATTTCTTTCAATTTATTTTTTTAAAAAAACTTTGCTATTTCGTCCATCACTTTTTAGCGACGCTGTCCATCACTTTTAAAAAACCGACGAGCTAAAAAATGATGAAACTGACTATGTCGCTTTTCACCAAAACAATGATGTAGTCCGTCACTTTTTTGCGTTGTTTGTTGGACAGCTTTTAGTAGTGATGGAGTGAGTGAAGCTGCAAATACGCCACAGATGCTGCAGCCCATTCCTAGGCCTCCTCCTCCCTTCCCTCAAAGAATTAAAAAGAATGCGGAGAAATGCAAGTTCAAGCACTTTTTCTCAATGTTGAAACAACTATCCATCAACCCCCTCTGATCGAGGCATTGGAGAAGATGCCAGGGTATGCAAAGTACATGAAGGACCTGGTTACGAAGAACTGCACTGTGACTCAGGAGCTCTCCCAAGAGCTTCAACATTGCAGTGCAATTGCTACGAGGTCTTTTGTTCAAAAGTGATGATATCTGGGCGCTTTTACCATACCCTACATGATTGGAGATGTTGAGTTCGCAGGGGCATTTTTTGATCTAGGTGCCAGCATTAATTTAATGCCCCTTGCGGTCTTCAAAAAGCTAGGATTGGGAGCCCCTACTCCGACGAGCATGCAGTTGTTGATGGTTGATCGCACGATGAAGAAGTCTGTGGGGATACCATATGATGTGCTTGTTAAGGTTGAGAAGTTCATATTCCCCGTAGACTTTGTGGTCATAGATTGTGAAGTCAAATTTGATATCCCAATAATCATGGGAAGACCATTCCTAGCAACTTGTCGAGCACTAGTGGATATGAAAGTTAGTCAACTCAGGTTTAGATTGAACGATGAAGAAGTTTTCTTCAATATTTTCTCAGTCTATGAAGAGGCCAGATGATCTAAAGAATGAGATTTGGGCACTTGGTGAAGTCTGAGTAACTAAGTTGTCCAAGTCATGCCGCGACAATGAATCAGGCGCTACTTTGGAGGCAACCCAAGGTTTCTGATGTAATAGTTGTAGTTGTAGCTTTGTTTTTAGTTTTTGGACTTATAGGTAACTTATTTTCTTGTATTTTGTTTGTAACTTGGACATTGGGCTGATTGCATATAGGGTAATAGTGTGTTCTGTGAAGAATATGCAGGTACATGGCTAAGTCAGCCATTCATGGCTAAAAAGGCATCAAGAGGTGCCTCTACGACTACTTCTACAGGTTGTACATCACCCTACTACTTGTACATCATATCGTAGACACTTCCAGTGAGCAAAACGCTATGCAATCTAGTCTTTGAGCCTACTTTACGGCTTGTATTGTGGACCCCAAGTTTTGAGGTCTCTACTACCAACTCTACGAGTCGTACCTCACTTTACGGTTTGTAGAGTAGTCCGTGAAACCTAGTCCTTAAAACTAATGTTTGGATGTTCTATGAAACCATGATTTATGGGCCGTGAAACTCTCTACAGCTCATAATCGGGGTTTCGTAGAGTCCTGGATAATACGCCAAAATTTACACTCCAAACGGAATAGTAAAGCGGTCATTGATCAAATATAGAACTCAACCAGAGTTGAGGTCGATCCCACAGGGAATGCGTAAGAATATATCTATTAGCACTGATTTCAGATGTAATATTTATTCCCGTAACAAAAGTGCAAAAAGTAAATATGGGGGGTTTGGTTTTGAAAACTAATTAACTAAAGAAAACAATAAATGAGTGCAAGAATGAGTAGATTTCAATCAATTTATGTTAGGCTAGGATTGTGTTCCCCATGACAGCTAATGCGATAGCCGAATCTAGTGGTAAGCTCATTCAGGAGTACGTATATAAGATCTAACAAGTTATGTAACATCTAATTCACCTCTCAGTTCCTCTTAAATGCCTGTCATTCATCACCTTTTATCTCAGAATGTCTACGTACTCACCCTTGTTGTTTATCCCAAAATACTCTCACCTTTCGATCTCTGATACTTAGACTAGGTTAAAAACCTTGAATTTCCGTCATAGAAATCTTTTCCTAATCAAAACATCCCTTTCAGGCATGCAAAGAATAAATGATTACCCTAATGCGTCGACTCATCCAGGAAGAAATTAAAATGAAGATTACTACGATATATAGGCTAGTCAATCCCGAGACTTACCCCCCATTCGCCTATCTTATTGATTTTTCATGGTTCCCACAACCCTAGTTGTGGGTTTAGCCTAGCATATTCAATGAATAAATCTTGCAACGATACAAGAAGTTTATAATAACAATACTTACTATTGAATAATCGATGAAGCCACAAACTACAAGCTTGAATTTGATAAGCAAAATCCCAAAATCTTGTGAAATCTCCAAGAAAATAATATTTTTCAATGTTTTTTAGCTCTGGCTGTCCAATACTAACTAAAAAAAGTACCTATTTATATATAAAGAAAACCTAATCCTAAATAAAATAGGAAAAATTCATCGACATGGACACATCTTCACTGCTCCTCATGTGCTGCTACATCTCGAGAAAACGGCCCATGTGGCGTGCGACAGTCCGTGAAACGAACCGTCTCTCGTGCCTTTGCAATATTTCACCGAACTTCTGCCATACGCCGACACTTCACAGACCGTGTTGGGTCACATGGTCTTTTAAGACCCGTCTGACTCCCAACGGTCCGTTGGTCACTTGGCCAAAATCTTCCAACTCTCGATGGACTACTCCTTCACGTCACTTTGACGAACACCATAACGATCCGTCTTACATCCCATGGTCTGTGATATGTACCGTGGGACTTGCATTCACCAACTAGCCAATGCCGTTCACCAAGTGTGAGGCCACGATGGGCCTCACGGTCCATGTGAAGGTGCACGAGTCGTGTAGGCCCCCATATGCCCACACTTGGGTCCATTTTGGCTCCTCTTTGTACACGTTTTCATCATTTTTCTTTGATGTGCTCATTTCTTCCATGCCTTAATCTTTTTTCCTAAAATCAACAAAAACAAACATCAAAATAACAAGTTTGCTTGAGATTGTGCACAAATTCTTTGTTTAAAGCGTTATGCAAGTCGTACTTCTATGACTCATCAACACCCTCAACTTAGAATGATTTCTTGTCCTCAAGCAATAACAACTCAACCAAACAATGCATAAACATAAGTGTTCACTCAGACTATGAATCGCCCCACAATTTTTTCAACGCATATGCCCCACTAACAAGTTCAAGAATGTGCTCGCACCCAAACGGACCCACAAATATTAAGGCAAACATTGTGCATGCATGGTCAGTCTACATATGATCAGGAATAAAGTGACCCTAGTTAAGTTAGCAATCAACTGATGCAAAAGATATTGCCCTCACCACGGTGAAGTCTCACACTCAATGTAAGCATGTAAAACAGAGACTGGAATGTAGTCACTCCCTCTCAGAAATGGCTTCCAATTGACACACATGCATCGATCATGAACTTGCCCTTATTTTCACCACCTTAACTCTTGAATGACCTTTTTAGGATCACATTAGGACTTTTTTTCAGCTTGTAACGTAGGCTCGGGCTCTGGTGAGGTATATTTAGGATTAAGCTGACTAAATAGCCTCTCCCAGACACTTGGTTCAACTCAGCCATTTGCTTCTTCGTCACCAACTTTTCTTTCCCCTATTTTTCCACTTTCTACGGTACAAGGAGTAATTTCTGTGCTCAGTCACTCGTTTTTATTCTTTTTCTTTTTTGCTCATTGCTTTGTTCAAGGTAAGAACCCATTTCGTTTTCTCTTGTTATCACTTTATTCATTTCCACACTCATTTTTCTATTCCCCGTGCATTAGCCACCCTCAACTTAAGCCTTTGGCTTGGGTCAAGGTTCACAATATGCTAAAGGAACAAGGCCAACATAAGCCACCCTCAACTTAGGCGTTTTCCCTAGGCGGAGGTTCACAATGTCCTTGGAGAGACTTGGGCCAAACAGAGATCAACAGGTAGATTAGGGAGGTGAATTTGGATGATTTCAAAGAAAAGGTCCATTTAGGCTCATATTTTGGTTTGAAGGGACTATTTCATTTGGGTTCTTGGCCTTCCGGTCAAAATCCAGCAAACAACTTTTGGCTAAATGACTATTCAACAACCACATCCTAAGATCCCCTCCTAATCCAGTCATTCAAAGCTTTCAGTGGGGCTAACCAGGCAAGTGCTATCTCACAAGTACGTCGACGGAATTATGCAATTAGCTAACACACACAACACATCTTTTACACTAGTTGGTACTAACTCACATAGGACTACTTCATTAATCAAATACCACCATACACACATAATCCTTGTCACAATCATGCAAGTTAGTTAGGATGAGATGCAAACACATATACACTCAGTGTTGTTAACATGGACATCACAAAGATCAACATAGGGACTACCCTAGGCTTCTATGACACTTATATTTACACAAACAATACAATCTAAACATGCTAGTTCTATTAGATAATACACTTGAGAGAAAAGAAACATGACAAGAAAAACTCTCAAGTGGCAGGATGCCCCACTCCCTCCAAAAAAAAATAGTGTAGTGTCCTCACTACACCATAACACACTTAAATTAATAGATAGGGGGATAGAACATACCTGGAATGCCTTAGGCGTCAACAGTGTCTGTGGGACTCGACCCTTCGGGGGTATCTGCATCAGCATATGGAACACCCGGGTCTAAAGGTGCTAGTGGAGTCTCCTGCCTATGCCGCCTCTACGGCCAACTGCTCCCGTTCAGCTGTTGCTTGGTGTTGCGCCCTAGCGATCTTGCACATCAGTCAGTTTTCCTCCCTCTAGGGGTCACCAGGAGGACTTTGTTATTGACCCCAATGTTTACCCTTGTCCTTTCTTCGAGGCTGCTCCATGGATGGCGTGGGTGCATTAGATGGGGCTATTGGGACAACGCATATATCATACAGAGCCGGCACTGCGGGTACATTGAATAGGTTCATCCATGACTCTGGAGGCGGGGCCGGCGCAGGGGCCTAGCACTGTTCAGTCAAAGTAGCAATTTGGGCCTTCATACCATGCACTGTTTGTACCAGTTCCTTCATTTCATCTCCAGTCATACTCCCGAACATGCTGTGGAAGTAGCCCTCCAATGTGCTGACTTGGTTCTGCAAGGTGGCGATTTTTCTCCTAAGGGCATCGTCACGTTGGTCCACCAATGAGACTGGACGATGTGGGGGATCGGATCTACTATCTGATCAACAATGGCCCATATCTGCCTCTGGTCCGTGACCAATCTAGCTAAAAACTCATAAGGTACATATGCATACCCTTGTTGCACTAGAGGAGCTGTACCACTACCCTCGGGCTGCTCTGAAGTCGTGCTTGATGGTGGGGCGGTGGTGTAGTCCCCAAATGGCAATAGTTGTTGCGGAGGTGCGGATGGGAAGTTGGTCGGCCCCCCTAGCGAATGTGTTCTGCTCCTCATAAGTCAGTTTTGGACATCCTTGATCAATGTAATATTGTCTAGACCCTTGGGGGATATCTTCTTGCCCAAAAAATGCATAGTGGGAACACCAGCTTGTTTGCACAAGGCATGAACCAAGCACAGGAAGGGCAGGCCAGCTCTCTCAGATAAGGCTTGGTCTCGCATCTCAAAAGCAATGATTCGGCCCACATTTAGTCCAAATCTAGACAAAAGGAATACCATAAGAGAAGTATGCGAAGGTTGGAGTGTATTATCATTACTTGTGGGTCTCAGCCTAGCCCGCACCACCGACCACTAGAATTTTACAGGAAACGTCAATGATGATTTAGCGATAGGAAACTTGGGGTCTGTCCCCCAAGTCGCCTCCACCCCCTAAATGGCCATTCGCTCTGCTATCCATCCTAACAGTGCAGCCCTAGATGACGAATCAGACATCTGCACTGCATCCATAATCTGCATGTGTCTCTCCATAAGATGGGCATCTGGAGGAGCTTGGTAGTCTGGCCAAAATAGGAACCGGTTAATGGTGGTTTTTGATATATTCACTTGTGTACCATGCACCATTACATGTCACCTCGGGGACCTAGTAAGAGAGACCTGTCTCTTCCTTCCACCAAATCTGGAGGCTAGCGACATAGTTGGAATAGAACTCTTCAACAATGGCAGGCCCGTAGTACCCTTGTGGTTGGTTATCTAGCCGAACTGATATGAATTAAAAGTAGCTCTGATGTCCGGAACTCTGTCAAGTTGGTCAATGATTACTCGAACCTCCGGAAGGACTAGCCGCTGTTTGAGCCCCCAGAAACCTTTTGTAAGACCGTTGGTGTAGATGTCCTTAGCGCCTGGGATTGTCCACCGAATCCTCAGAAAGCAATAAGTGCCCGTGCTGTTTCAGAGTCTATCATCCTACAGACTGCAAAATGAATGGCCTCGTCATCACAGTCCCGAAGTTCGACCTCATTCGCTTGCGCGTCAGTCTCATAACCCTCGGCCTCCGGAGTTTGACTCTGCTCATCCTGGTCTGAAGTATTCTCTTCTTCCAGGGCAGTTGCCTCCTCCTCAACTCTCATGGAAGGGGCCCTCTCTTCAGACTAGGGGGCTTTGCGATAGGCTCATGCATGGGCCCGCGAAGCACATAAAGAGTGGGGGAGACACTGCCTCTATAGAAGACTTTCGATCCACTGGAGGAGTCATCACTTGAGTCACTCCCCGCCTGATTGCTAGTTGATACGGTTAGGGAGTCATGGAGGCGGGACATAGGCTCGTCCTTATCACTAGGTCTGACTAAGCTGCGTCGTGGACCCATCGTACCTACACGTGCCATAAAAGAATACACGTTAAAAATTATTGCACACACTGGTTGATGCACAAACGGGTACTCAGGCTTCCCTTATGCCATAAAAGTGACAATAACCCTTAAGAATGGAGTCACCCGGTCTATCATGGGGCCAGTGCACTCAAGAATATATATAACATAAAAATTAAAAGCAACCTATGTGAAATAATGTAAGTGGAACAGGGTGCATGGGAGCCTACACGACCCATGTAGTAAGACACGATCCGTGAAAGGACCCGTCGGAGAGGACTTAGCCATAAAGAGTGACAAACAGCGTAACACGTACCGTGTAATGGTTCGTGAAACATCCCACGGGCCGTGTGAACAGCCGTCTGACTCCCCTTGGACAAATTTTTGGCTTATCACGTGCACACACCTACTTTCATGTACATTTACCTCACTTAATCATGATTTTATCAACACAATAGAATATATAACTCGATTTCCCCAAAAATCATGTCAAAAAGCAACAAACAAAAAAGATCCTCAATTTTTAAGGTTTAAACTTTTAAGAAGTCAACAATGGTGGTTTTGACCATTACATGCATGCCCAACATTAACAATGTAAGATATGATGCTTTCAATCAAGAAAGAACTAATCTTTGCCTAAGATTTATACATGCAAGCACCAAAATCAACATTCAAGGAAAAAAAAGTTAGGTTCTTACTTATTTCAAAGCAACGAGGAAGAGGAGTTTCTTGAAAAACTTCATACCCACACTTGGTTTAAGCTACAAATCGTGTGATTAACTCCCGAATAGTCACAAATAAGATGGTATTTTGTTAGAATTTTAAGAGAGAAGGTGACAAATGGGATGGGGGAGCCGTGAGAATTTGAGTGAGAAAGGGAAAGTGAAAAGTGAATTTTTGGGACCAAGTGGGATTACTTAAAGCCTTGGTCCATGTGGACCATCCGTTGGCCCAACCTTGGCGAATTTATGAACTTACTTGGTAAAGGGGTCATTTATACGCCTAGATAGGACGTCAGACGAACTGTGACATATTGAACAGTCTGTGTGGACTGGTCGTGTCACCCCACTTGGCCAAAAATTGTTGCACCAATCGGAAGACTGGGTACACGGGCCGTGTCAATGTCAACGGGCTGTGTATTTGCCCCTGTGATCTCACTTAGCTTTATCACTCCATTCACTTGCCCAGGTCCCAAGTACACTACCAGACGGGCATGCACACGAGCCGTCCCACATCAGATAGACTGTGTAGATGTATGTAGCCTTCCACTTGGCCAAATTTGGGCTGCTTTGACATCCAGTAATGTCGTCCACCACACATATGCCTCCGACCTCTAAAATGGCACCCATACTCACGTGGAAGCATAAAGCAAAAATAAGAAATTGCATGACATATAAATTGAAGCTCTTTTTTTTAATTATTACAATTCATGGGTTGCCTCCATGGAGCGCTTGATTTAACATCGCGGTATGACACATTGTCTTGACTACTCAAACTTCGTCAAGGAGTAAGACCTCTATTTCTGAGGCCTCTTCTACTGCACCCACATATTGCTTCACTCGTTGTCTGTTTACCTTGAATCTATCCCCATTCTCTAATTGTAGTTTAATTGCACCATCGGGAAATACCTGGCTAATCGTGTACGAGCCAGTCCATCTTGACTTTAGTTTACCTGGGAAGAGTCTCAACCTGGAGTTATACAGTAAGGCCATGTCACTAACACCAAAGCTCCGTTGGGCAATATGCTTGTGATGTTGGACCTTCATCATCTATTTGTATAGTGCTACACTCTCATATGTATGGAGGCGAAACTCATCCAACTCATTCAGTTGGTCAAGCCTCAAGTCAGTAGCCTCCTTCCAGTTCAGGTTGAGCTTCTTTAAAGCCTAGAGTGCTTTGTGCTCCAACTCCACAAGTAGATGACAGGCTTTACCAAACACCAACTGATATGGATACATACCAATAGGTGTCTTGTAAGCTGTCATGTAGGCCCAAAGTACATCGTCTAGCTTCCTTGCCCAATCCGTCTGGGTAGCATTTACAGACTTGGTCAGGATTTCCTTGATCTCTCTATTCGACACCTCAACCTATCCAATAGTCTGCGGGTGATAAGGTGTGGCAACCTTGAGCTATCATACTCTATATATTTATAGCACCATACAGAAAACCTTATTACAGAAGTGAGAACCTCCATCACTAATGATAGTTCAGGGTGTCCCAAATCTGGAAAAGATGTTCCGCCTCAGAAATTGGACAATACTTTTGCTCTTATTTTTTAGCAATGTCATCACCTCCACCCATTTGGAGACGTAGTCCACCGCCACCAAGATGTACTTCATTCCACAAGAACTCAAAAATGGGCCCATGAAGTCAATGCCCCAGACGTCAATAATCTCTACCTCAAGAATAGGGGTCATGAGCAACTTTTGGCACTTGGAGATGTTACCCTGTCGCTGGCTCTGATCACACCCAAGCACAAAGTCATGGGCATCTTTATGGTGGTCCAGTGGTACCCACATTGGAGAATCTTCTTCGCCATTCTGGCCCCACCATGATGACCCCCCACGGGGGATGAGTGACAGGCCTTCATTATGCTCCACATCTCCGCCTCTGGAATGTGCCGCCTGATTACCCCACATGCACATGTTCTGAACAAGTATGGGTCATCCCAGAAGTACCTACGCACATCAAATAGAAATGTTTTTCGCTGGTCAGGGTTAATTCCCTCTGGTATAATATGGCTCACCAGAAAGTTAGCAAAATCGGCAAACCAAGGAATGAGGTCAACAGAAGCTGCCAATACCTGCTCATCGGGAAAGGAATCATCGATGTTCAACCAATCCTCAGTCTTGACTCATCCTCCAATTAGGACAAATGGTCTACTACTTGGTTCTTAGATCCTTTTCTGTCTAGGACCTCGAAGTTAAACTCTTGCAGCAGGAGAACCCATCTAATCAACCGCGGCTTAGCATATTTCTTAGACATAAGGTATCTCAAGGCCGCATTGTCAGTGTGCACTATTGATTTGGTGCCCAATAAGTACACCCGCAACTTGTCTAATGCATGTACCACAGCCAGCAATTCCTGCTCAATCACTGTATAGTTCTTTGGAGCATCAATGAGGGTCTTGCTGGCGTAGTATATGTGGTGCAAGATCTTGTTGTGCTTCTGTCCAAGCACAAAACCCACTACAATTCCACTTGCATCACACGTTACCTCAAACGGTGCAGTCCAGTCAGGTACAACTACCACAGGCGCAAAAATTAGCTTTTGCTTCAGAGTCTCAAAGGTGTGCTTACAGCTGTCATCAAAGTGGAACTTTGCATCCTTCCCCAATAGCTTGCACAAGGGTGTTCAATCTTAGAAAAGTCTTTGATTAATTGGTTATAGAAACCGGCATGCCCAAGGAAACTTCGGACCCCCTTTACAGATATGAAGGGCGATAGTTTCTCAATTACCTTGATCTTCGCTTTATCCACTTCTATGCCCTTCTCAGAAATCTTATGCCATGCACTATACCATCTTTGAACATGAAGTGGCACTTCTCCTAATTTAGAACCAATTTAGCCTCCTCACAACGCTGGAGTGCCCTGCTAAGATTCAACAGACATGTATCGAAGGAATCACCCACTACAGAAAAGTCATCCATAAATACCTCGAGGATGTCTTTGACCATGTCAAAAAACATTGACCTCATACAGCGTTGGAAGGTGGTTGGGGTATTGTACAGCCTGAAGGGCATCTTTCTAAAAGCAAACATTCCATACAGGCAAGTGAAGGTAGTCTTCTCCTGATCCTCCGGGGCTATGGATATCTGATTGTAGCCCGAGTACCCATCTAAGAAGCAGTACAACCCTCTACCTGCTAACTTGTCACATTTGGTCCATGAAGTGTATGTGAAAATGGTCTTTCAAGGTCCATTTATTCAACTTTAAGTAGTCCATACACACTCGCCATCAAGTCACGGGTCTCAACAACATTAACTCATTTTTGTCATTACTTAGTTTCACCCGAGCTTCATCCTGGTCATGGATAGATCACCCAGGTTCTGGCAACCACGATCATGTCACCTTTCTTCGATACACACTGCACTGGAGACCCACTCGCTATCAGAAATGAGGTATATCACCCCTGTATCCAACCATTTGATGATTTTCTTTTTCACTATCTCTTGCATATGTGGGTTTAGCCTGTGCTGATGCTCAATGCTGGGCACACAGTTGTCCTTCAATTGTGCTTTCATATCAATGGGCGAATCCCTATGATATCTGCAATGGTCCAACCAATAGCTCACTTGAGCTTCTAGAGGACACCCATCAATGCCTCCACCTAATTATCATGAAGATCTATAGCTACAATCACAGGAAGTGTGTTCTTAGCTCCCAAAAATACATACCTGAGGTGTTGGGGTAACTCCTTGAGCTCCACAGCCGGAGGCTCCTCGATGGATGGTTTAGCGAGCGGTGTAGACCTGTTCTGCAGATCTAACTACAAATTTTTGGGGACAAATAGCTTAGTTCCCCTACCTTGTAGTTCATTCACAATGTCGGTGTAACCACTAATACCATCATGTGGGAAGTTCATCAACACCGCTGCTAGTGTGTCTACACTCATCGTTTCCTCAAGTGGGATCTCAAATAGACAATCATATTCAACATCTATGATGGACATCACTGCCACCTCTTTAGGTCGCTTCATTGCAACATAGACATTGAACTTCACCTTTTCCGTGTTGAGTATGAATGTCAGCTCACCTAGCTCCACATCCACCAATGCCCTACCAGTGGCCAAAATGGTCTCCCAAGGATGATGGAAACCTTAAAATCCACCTGACAGTCAATAACAATAAAGTATGTCGAAATGATGAACTGACCCACATGAACCAGAACATTGCATAAAATCCCCACGGGCCGCTTTACCGACCTATCCGCCATGAGTAGCCGCATTGTAGTAGGTGTGGATGCTCCTAAGCCCAACTACCTGTTGATCGCCAGAGGCATCAAGTTGATGCTGGAACCCAGATCACACAGAGCTCTGGAAAAATCAAATGCTTCGTTGGTACATGGGATGGTGAAAGCTCCCGGATCTTCCTTTTTTTCTACAAGAGATCTTGTGGCGATGGCACAACAGTGGTGGATATTGTTTGCCGGCTCGATCATGGCTATCCTCTTCTTAGTCACTAAGTCTTTCATGAACTCAGCGTAGCCCGACATCTGCTCAAGTGCATCCACTAGAGTAATATTCACTGAAATCTCCTTCAGCATGGACATGAACTTCTAAAACTTGTCGTCTTCAAGTTGTTTCACTGTTGGTGGTAGTGGCTTAGGAATGGCTGACAGCGGTTGTGGTTGCAAAAAAACTTTAGTTGTCATCTTCAACCTTTTTTTAGGAATGGTGGTAGTGGCTTAGAAATGGCTGGCAGCGGTTGTTTCACTGTTGGTGTCACCTTAGGGTCTTTAGTGACCTACGACACTGCTGGTGTTACTTCCGCTTCCTTACTCAAGTCATCGACACACTCCTCCACGAGGTTAGGCATCTTGCTTTTAGCTTCCTCAAAACCTACATTAATGGGCACAATAGGGTCAGAGAGTACCTTACTGCTCCTCGTGGTTATTGCCATGCAATGACCATCATTCTTTGGGTTCTGAATAGTATTGCTCAGTAGTGATCCAGCTTTTCTCTGGTTTATGGTTGCTGACAATTGACCCATCTGCTGCTCTAATTGCTTGATTAAGGTGGAATGCAAGTCGACCAACTGTTGAACAATTGACATCTCCCCCTTATATATATCTCGCATCCCTACCTCCGTGGACTCAACCTTACTAAATATCTTTGCCATTATCTTTTCTAACTTTAAGTTTCCGCCACTATCGTTCTGATGCTCACGGTTCCTATAATCGTCTCTATTCTGCCAGTTTCATTGATAGTTTTGATCACGAATATAGTTCCGTCCATGATTACCAGCGTTGTATGCCCGGTAACCCCCCTAGCGGCCTAAGAAGTTTGCCTCTTCATCAAAGTTGTAGCCTTGCTTATCGTACCTAGGCATTATATCTACATCTTTTACATTTTCTGCTCCTTCTAAGAAACGCTTTGCCAGCAAATCTAGTTGGGTCTTCATTTGTGCCATGTCTTGATCCTGTTCCTCCTTTCGTTGCTGCTCCTCCTTCATTTCAAAGATGAGCCCCGAACAGTCTCCATCTCTAGTGTACCATGCTCTGTTGTTCTTGGCTACCTGGTCTAAGATCACAACAATGTTCGAGAAAGTCTTAGACATGTATGACACCGCACAAGCAGCATCAACAATCAGCTTCGTCACAAAATTTCACGACCTATAGAAGACTTTCTTCAAATGCTCATCTGTGAGGAGATGATCGGGACACTGCTTAAGTTTCTTCTTGAAAGTCTCCCAAGTCCAATGTAGTGATTTAGTTGGCAGTTGCTTGTGAGAGCCAATGTCATTTGTGATTTTGAGCTATGGAAGAATCTCTCAAAGAATGCCTCCTTTAACTCTCCCGAAGTCCAGATGGAATCAAGTGGAAGTTAATTCAGCCACTTTCCACACCAGAAAGAGATAATGGGAATAGTCGCAACCTAACTGCTTACTGACTGACCCGAGGAATCTCAGACGATTGGCATGTTGCCAAAAAGTTGAGGACGTGCTAATTTGAATCCTCAATTGCTACTCCGCTGAAAAACCCTTTCAACTGTAGCAGCTGCAGCATAGTGCTAGTGATAGTGAACTTAACACCCGCGAGCAGTGGGGTAAGTACAATCGCCCCAGTGGTCCCAGCACCCTCATCATCATCATTCACATCGTGGAGCAGTTGAGGCACATGGGGTCTCACACCAAGCAATGACACCTGTCTAAGTTGTGCTGCTGGTGGTACCTTATTGGCAGCAGTTTCATCATCACCTAGACTGTCGTTACCCCCACCTGAAGGTTTCACTGCTAATTCTATCTACCTAGCTGCTTCGAGTCCTTGGGCATTCATTCTGCTGATTGATTTAGTAAGCTCAGGGTTGTAGGAAATAAGTGCTTCACCCTTGCTACAGGTGTTTGGTATGCAACTGTAACACCCCACATTTTACATGTACTAATGCTATGTAAATGAATTATGTTATGGTTTGGTGAAATATGCATCAATTCTTGAAAGTGCTTGATTTTCATGTTAGCGGGTGATATGGGTGTCTAACGCTTAAGAATGTCTTGTGTATATGTATTTTATGTTAAATTGGGGATATCACGACCCTAAAGAAAGTAAGGGAATTGAGGTATTTGGACGAATTAATAATCTAGGTGAGTCATCTACTTGCTTAGCATGAAATTGCTAACTAAAAGGAGACGAGGTTCGACGTCATTTTTGACCAAGTTCAATTATGGATAAAATCTGTTTTAAGGGTGTAATTTTAGTCCATTTTTAGCATCTTAAATGGACCATATTTTCCAGTCCAAGAAGAGTTTAAGAAGGGCCCAAGTGTAACACAAACAACTTGACAAATTGGGCCAAAAACGGATTAAGAGAAAGCTGGAATTTGGCAGCTAAATCCTATTAAATTTGATGCTCATTTAGGCCCAATTTTGGGTAACTAGATGCTGCATATTTAGACCAATATTATTTGGTATTTGGTGATCAAAAGGCCGAAGGAAATTCATCGAAGTGAAGCCTCTAAAGACGGGTTACAAGCAGAAATTTTCAGCCTCCTTACACTTAGAAAAAAAATAGCTTTACTTTCTAACATTGCTGTCAACATTTTCTGACCTAGAAGCAGCAACAAAAGGGTCTTTTAGGCTTCATAAGAAGTTGATAAACCTTGAGGATAAAGGTAAGGGATTATATTTGTGTTTTTGGTAAGTTTTCTTCATAAAAATCAAGAAGTATATGTTGATATGTTTGTTGGAAATTTCTGGACAGCTTGTGTCCAGAAAATTGTTTCACTATTTTCTTTTGTTTTGGTGGTTTCTAAATGGTTTGTGGGCTATATTATGAAGAGAATTTGATGTTATTAACATGGTTTAAGTTGTATCTATTAACCTAAGGCTGCTGCCCAGATTTTGGTTTCAT
>JAPFFP010055881.1:0-28616 GCA_026153255.1 Solanum medicagineum | reverse complement strand
AAAGCGGCTGTTTCCAGATGACCCATGAGGAGCGTCGAAAGTTGCATTGACTATCTGCTACTTCACAAATGAAAGAACCGCAGATAGTTTAAAGAGCCATTTTGCTTTATTCCACATACTCCAAAGCCAAAAAATAGTCAATCTTTGGCTCCATCCCAGATTGATGGAAATAACATTTGGCTTTAGCACAATGTTAAAAAATGAAAAAAGAATACTTTAAAAATAAACACATTTAATGAGCTAAAGCTTAGTGATTAAGATTAGGAGAGAAAAAAAATCTAAAAGCAAACAAAATAAGTACTTAAAAAACCGTTATATAATAATAGATTTACTTTTTTACCAAATAGCAACAAAGTTTTTTCCACACACTAAAAAATTTAAAAATAAAATAAAAAAGGATAACCAACAATTTAATATTATGTTGATATGCTAATTTACTACAACAAAATTGTCGAAAAATAACACACACACACAAAAAAGCGACGGACCGCATATCTTTCTTGGTCAAAATCAATGGAAAAAATTAAATGATGCAGAGTCATCCATCGATTTTTTGCTCGACGCCTTTTGAAAAACGGATTGCGTCGCCACCCACTTCTTTTTTTCAGAAACAAAATTGAAAAACAATGGGTTGCATTGTTATATTTTTTTCTTTAAATTATTTAATAAAAAGCGACATATTATGTCTTTTTTTCATTAAAATTTTAAATTCTTTTTAGAACAAAAGAGACACACAATGGGTCCTTTTCGTCGCTTTTGTTCTTGGTGTTCTTGAAGTTTTTTAGAGCCGCAGATATAGGGTGCTTGTGCGTTACTTTTCTGAAATTTTTAAAAAGAAATTCCATAAAAGCGACGGAATAAAGGAGCTTATCCATCGCTTTTTCTGCAAAATATTTGACAGTAAAAACCTACAGTTTTTGCTGCCCACCGGTAACTACAATTTAAATGGAAAAACTACACTACAGAGTAAACATATACTATTATTTAGGATATTCAGCTATTGTTTAAATCATTACTGTTCATAACTATATTATCAATTTTATAGTAAAAAATTAATTATATATAGTACACTTAACATATATATCAAGCAAATGTCCAGTCATATTCAATCTCTCTCCCCCCCCCTACCTATTCTCTCTTTACTAATTTCAAATCAAATCAATTCTACTTTCATTTTCTACCAAAAATTGATTTCAATTAACCAAAATTGAGTTCAATTAAATTATTTTTTCATACTGCAACAATCTGTCGTGGAAGATTTCTAGCTTACTCATTGTCATTTGAATATTTATTTCAATTTTCTTGTATTTTATTGGTATTATTATAGGTATGTATGGAAAATATTCAATGTATTCAATTGTATTGTTTATTGTTATATATTTGTATTCATGTGATTTTTCAATTGAAAGGTAAGTATCAAACACATTTTAAATTTATAAAGCCCTTAAATAGTTAGATGTATGTATTTGCATCAATTTTTGTATTTTATATCTATGTATTTATATTGAAAAATACTAATGTGTAGCATATGCTTTCATATGCCTTTGAATTGACTGATAAGTACTAAATACATTCCACATAGATATATACTTTTCAATAGTTAGAATTTTTATGTTTGCTTGTATTTGAAATCAACTGTTAGATAATTATATCCATATACACTTTGTATTTAAATATACAATGAAACTTAATATATTTTACAAAAAAAGGTGAATATAACAACATGCTTGAATCAAATGAAAATAATTAAATCACACATAAATGGATATAACATGATATTTTAATGCATTAGATATAAAAAAAATTTGATATTGTTTACTAATAAAAATAAAATACAACTTGCTTGACTAAATTGAAAACAATTAAATTTAAGCAAATTTAGCTTTAAGATTGAAATTGTATAATAATATTTAATACAATAAAGGGAAGATTGACAATTCAAAATGGGATAACCTAATTAATGTAATTTGTTGTTAGTATTTAAAAAAAAGGGTTTTTTTTTTTTACTTTCCTTAATAACATATACATAGTATATACTAATATTAAAATACTAAATTAATTACCCATATATTTGTATTTCTTTTCCGTATAACTTGTAGCTATTAGAGGTATGTAGCTAGAGAAATATCATAACCCATAAAATATAGTTATTTTGTAAGTTTCTCCATTTGAATCAATAATATTCAATACAACCCAATCCAATATAATTAACAAACAAAACATGCAAAATACATAATAACGAATAGAAATAATCAATCAAAATATATAATTAAAGTCATAATATGCAAAGTTTTAAAGTCTTTCAAAGTTAACAAAATATTTCAAAATATTCATAAACTAACATAGGAAACCTAAGGACTATTTTCTATGTATTTATCACTATCATCGGAGTCATCCGGAGTGGATTATCTTGAAGAATGATGAGTGAGGTTAAACACTTGTTCTTTGATTTGCTCGACTTGTTCATTCATACTTCTTTGTTCCTCAACCCTTTTTGCCTCAAATGTTGCCAATGCGCGTATAAGTTCAACGATTTGCTGAGACATTCTTAATAAAGAATATATTCTATATTTTTTGTTAAATAACTTATATAGGCTCATTAGGCTCTTTCCTCCATCCATTCATCCAGATTTGACTCATTAGTCTTTTTCTTCACATGAATTCTTTTAAAAACTTTGTCATGATATAGAATACATCCTAATTCCTTTTCCTATAAATAAAAACACAAGTAGTGAAATAATATTTAGTTACATAATTTATTTAAGAGTATCAATTTCAACTTAAAATTTTACTGTCTTCCTCCGAATGGTACCAACAATATTTGCACTTGTAGTGTGCATTAAGTCACCTTTTAGGTTGCCTCTAGATTTTTTTGGCTTCATCGAATGAAGCCTAGAGTTCTTCTATATCTCAATTCCAGTGTAATTCTTCATATACATGAGACAACATCTCACTCAAAGGTGCTTGATCATCTCTAGCATTCTTTAGCCAGCTAGATAGTCTGGCACTCGCTTTTCTTTCAAAAGTGGTCGCAATGACCATATTGTATCTTGACTTCCAAGTCAAAAACAAAACAAAAGGAATAGTGTTAAAAAATGGTTTAATAAAGTATACTAAATATATTAAACTTGAACTTTAAAAAATATGTTAATATATATATATACACCTTGAATTTATTAAATATTGCCTGGCGGATAATATGTGGAATATCCCACCAAGAGTGATAGTGTCACGACCCGGTCCTGGTCATGATGGCGCCTATCAAATTCCACCTACGGGCAAGCTAATTACCCAATCCCGAGATACCTATCCTAGCTTCTAGTCAAGACCATAACCAACGCAACAATATAACAACCATAACTACTCAAAACCTGGAAGTCAACTGTACAGAGTTACGATAACAGAAATACATACTAATATACATATACGACAAAACAAAAATATTATATACAACCCAAAAGTGCTCCTATAAATCATACTATAGTACAAAGGACAAAGTTTGAACGCAAAAGACGACCATCAAAAGAAGGAGATTGTGATGAAGCCTGAGCTGCTGGTACTGACCAAAAGAAGTCTCCTATGCTCCCAAAATCCTCGAAATCATTGCCCCCGACTAAGTCTTGGACCTGTACCATGGGAAGATGCAGAAGTAGCGTGAGTACCAAAAAAAAGGCACACAGTAGGCATCATCAGCCGTTTGAGTAAAATAATATACGAAATGAATCGTAAATGCAAATAAAAGAAATTGTCTCATAGATCAACCCCAAAACCTCAAACTAAATCAAACCATGAACTATATGTGGGTGCAGTACCCCAATTATTACGTACGGATACCACCCGAATCCCGTAAGCCTGAGAGGTACATCCGCGCACAATGTGACTGATCGATCATCATTGAGTCCCACAGAAACATCATAGAGCCTCACTCTCCACATCAACAGGCCAAGGGTCACCAATATGTGGGTGTAAGGCCTTAGTGTCTATGCCTGAACGCCCCTTGAGCCCCCCATAAGACCAAAAGGTACACCCATGCATAATCAGGGTGTAAATAGGTGTATAGAGTCATGGGTAATCAATCACGGGGCCTCGCCTCGATAACCACATATCAATCGAGTCCACAACAATGTGCCGACATGTGGCACCCGATCCAAAATTTACATGCATAATGATGGCAGGTATCCCGCGCAGGAGAAAGAATCGCCTTGAATAACAGTAGCGTCTAATCTCTGAAAGTCAATCAAAAGGCCTTGCCCCTAAAATGAAGCTAGCGGGGTCCTCTGATGTCACCCAAACTACACCTCCCTTTGAAGGTATAAGCTGTCATTGTCAAAATACATAACCTAACAAAGGTTAAGGTCGAACCCACAAGGAATATAGTGTAGACCTGGAGTAATTACGAGTAATTTGGATGAATTAACCTACTTATCTCCCAAAAAGGGGGGGGGGTTTGTAATTGTAGTAAATAAACCTAAACTAGTAGCAAATATTGTGAATTCAGTGAGAGAAGTAACTAGGATATTGTGTTCCCCATGAGTTCCTAACTTAGTATAGCCAGATTATTATAATCTTTTCTAGTGTGTAACATGCAGAACTGGTAAGTTAAGTCTACCAAACCCTTTGATCCAGATGAGAGGTATATTCCACTATGGGATTTAATTCATCCCCCTACAGTGTGACATTACTAACTTTTACCTTTTGTTCCAGTACAACCAACCCTTGATACGGTTAGGCTGATTAGATGATAGGGATCATATTGAATCCTGTTAGTTACTCCCTCATCCCATTCATTTTTACCTTGATCTAGAAAATAAGAATTAGGGGAGTTCTATTGTTGGCCACCATTAAAAATCATTATAAATGAAGGGATTAACTAAAACATGCATCACACTTTCCAAGAATTATGGATTATTCGGTTTTACCTTGTTAATTTTTTTATGGTTTCCACAACTCTAATTGTAGATTTAGCTATACATGATCATTGTAGATGAGAAAATCATGTTAAGGAATAGCATAATTTAGCACTTACAATAACGAATTTAAGAACAAAAAATCCAAAATTCTCCATAAGAAATCATGATGTAATAATCTCAATGGAAAAATCACAAAGTGTGTGTTCCTAAAGTGTTTCTGTCCTCTCACGCACATCTCTCCTCAAGAAAAACCTAAAAAAATATTTATAAGAAGTAAAATATAAATTCAAAATGAAATATAAAAACTGGATTCAGCAGCTTCTATGGACGAGGTTACGAGTCATATGTGAACTCACGGTCCATGCCTGGGCTTCGTACTCTACACTTTCCAAAATCAGGATTCAACTTATGAAACCTTCTTACGGGTTGTCTTCTGACTTCTCTATAACACTTCAAAACATTCATCCTCTATGCACGACCTTATCTATAACGCATCATCAGGCTTATGACTCGTTAGTGGCTTCGTCTGACAATACTTCAGTATTCTGACAATACTTCAACCTACGTAAGCACCTATGGGTTGTGAAGAAATCTACGGCTCATCTGATAATTTGTGGATGTAACATTTGAAACTTCGCCCTTCATTAGATCTGACTCACGATACCATCTTATGGCTCGTGGAGTGAACCACGATCCATAGAGTTGTCCGTAAATAACCAAAAACTTTAATTCTATAAAACTTTTCCCAAAATCGTACCAAATCCTGTAATCCTGTAAAATTAACATAAAAAACACATCAAACCCACTAAAATCACTTTGACAACACACAAAATTCCAAGTTTTAAGAATCAATAGTGTTGTATTTTAGCATCATATCAACACCCTCAACTTAAAATTGTTGCTTGTCCTCAAGTGACGGACTTAGTCTATATAAGCAATATAGCAGCACACAGACCTCCATCTAATGACATATATCATCTCTAAATCAATCATAGATACCCAAACTAACACGTCAGTGTATGTCAGATAGTTATCAAATAAATCAATGCAGATCAATGTATATATGATAATGCAACTATGACAAGAAAGGTAACCACAGATAAGCCACAATCACTGAAATAGCCTAGAATCAACAATCTACTCAAGTGCGCTCACAAAAGAAGTCCTCCATCTCACTCAGGATAGTATTTTCAAATTCGATGCTTGGGACTAACAAAATCACTCACACTCACAACAGATATTCAAACACCGTGCTCAATACCATATGCTTGCCCTATACTCATGACCATGACCTTCGACTACTTGGACTAGGATCACTATAGAACTTTCTTGGCTTGTATCATAGGCTTGGGGGCTTTGGCATGATTTTTTAGGAACATAGTCACTAATGGCCCTCCTTGATACTACGTTGTTCTACACTTTTTCCCTATCAACACTGATTATTTTTTAATCATTTTTCCGTTCTCCTATTTCAAACCTTTCTTGGTGCCCTATTCAAAATTTTAAGCTCATTTACTTTTATTTTTCAAAAAATTTAGCTCATTATTTAGGCATCTATGCACTTTTTTGCACCCATGGAACATTTCCCCCCTTTTTCATGTATCATTAGCTTCCATCCCCATTTAGTGTGATTTTCCTTACACTAGCCACCCTCAACTTAGTCTTTTGGCCTGAGTTTAGGTGCAAATATCAAACCTATAAACCGGAGCCACTTTTGGTAGCCATCCTCGCTTAGGATTTTTGCCTAGGTCAAGGTGTACAATATTCAAGGAATGACCAATGCCAAATTCAGGATTTCATATTCAAAATGGCTTGTTACTTAGGTGCTTACAAAGAAAAGGGTACATGTAAAGCTCAAATATAAGAACCAATGGATACGTCAAGCATTTGGTTGGTTATTTAGACTATGTGGACTTATATGAACTATGACCTAAGATCCTTTAACCAACTAACTTACAATCTTAGTCAGAGTAACAGGCAAGTTCTAAATTAAAACACAATATAAGAATTTTGCAAAGAAGCTCATACACACTTAGAACTGATTACGCTGTCAACATAGACTCTTAGATCATGCTTTTCATCACATTAAACCTCAACTTATCAGAACAACCACTGCCAATTACCAAACTCACATGCTTGTTATCAGTACTACCCAACACAAAAATTTGATGGGTCTTAATTTTCAACAAAAACTAACATATGCCACAAACTTTAGTACAATTAAGCTACTAATACTACTTACACATCCTTAATGTGCCAGTTCAGTAGAAAATAAATGTCCTTAGGGTAAGAACACAAGCAAGAAAACTCCTCGGACTCAAAAATTGGGATAGTTATAAGCCATGGTTACTCAGACTTGGCTGAGGCTTATAACTACCCACATCCCCATCGAAAAAGTTTTACATTGTCCTCAATGCAACAAAATATATCTAAAGCAAAGCATAGGGGTCCAGTATGCATCATCCTCTCAAGCTCACATGCCTGCCTTTCTCTCTCATCTACAATTAAGAATAATCACATAGCCTCAATCTTCTCCATCTTTGTCGACTCCATCTCTCACCTCAAAGCGTCTAGATCACCATCCTATAGATGAGGCTTCTTCCCAAGGGTGCAGAGTGGTATCTTCTCAAGAGCAAACAAATCAACAACTGCATCAGTAGTGTCAGGCGGAGGAAGCACAAGTGGTGATGATGTTGCTGCTCTCATCTTGGTATGGATCTTCTGGATCTCCTCCTGAATGGCTGTCAAATCAATAGGCTGGGTTGAACTGAGGCTCTACTCCACTCGCCTCTCAAAAGCATCGATGCAGCCATGTATCAGTGTAAGTCTCTCCTCAAGTGTGGCTGCAAAATGCATCTGTACATGCGCCTCAGCCTTTGAAATATCTTGGCAAACCTAAGGCCCGATATGCTATAGCAACTAAGTCAACAGGGACTTAGTACGAGCCTGTCACTACGCCAGAGTATGGATCGACCCCACAAACACGTCTACAATGCCAATGGTGGAAGGCTATATGGGCACGACCTCTTGTGCAGGAGTAAAAGTAGTAGGGGGCCTATCTCTTTCTTAGCGTGGTATGTGGGGGTTCCTCAGTCGATTGAGCAACAATAGTAGAAGATGAAAGAGGATCATACTGTGGTGCTGCGGCGAATATCTCTGGTAGATAAACTAGTGGCTGCGGTGCTCGTCGGAAGCCACAAGATTCTCATCAGCCTTTACCAGGCTATCATCCAGTGTCCTTTAAACCTCGATCAAAGTGTCCACTTGATGTAGAATATCCACCCTCACCTCTTTACATAGGCAATAAATCAAACATGGGAAAGGGATGGAGGTGGACCTATTAAGGGCCCCTTCATGTATCTACTATCATGTGAGCCCAGTCAATATCATAGCCAGCAATGATGCTGGCAACCAATACTGCGTGATTCGAGGTCAAGGTATTATCAGTATGGGTCGATCGGATCTACGAATGAACTACATCCTACAAAAAAGTGCCGGTGAAGTTGAGCGATGCCTTCATAATCATTGCTGTTGTAGAAACCCAATTAAGGTCCTGACCCTACTCTACAATATGATTAGTGAACCATTTCATAAGTTAGGCCTTCCAAGCTGCATCTTTCATCAAAACTCAGTCCTTGGTCTGCCCCAGTCGATAGTCATACTCAATTGTAATTCTAAGGGCTTGATACTCAGGACCAAACAAAAATAGACGAATGGTAGCCTCAAATATGTTGACCAGAACTCCTCTCACGATTGTCTGTGTAATGCGGGGTGGTAAAAGGTATCTCTTCCCCTTCGGGATTGACTCCATGATGGTGGCAGTGTATGATGCATAAAATTTACGAACTATCACTAGGTAATACTTCCCTGATGGAGCTGCTAAAACTCCAACCTATAGCGGGCCATAGTGCCCTGGAGTCTAGGGGCACTGTCAAGCCAAAATGTGATGATCTAGGCTCCTCACTTATGGTGTAAGCCTGTCGGCCCTGCTCTTTGTGTCAGATGTAATCTCTGTATACGTGTTGCATACCTTATGATGTTCACGCTCTAATAAAAAAAGGGTCATTGTCAGCGATTAACCTAACGGAAGGTTAGGGTCGAATCCACAGGGAATAAGGGCTTGACTACAAGACTTCACTACTAGTCATTTCAATTATTTATAACTACAATCTCTAAATTGGGTGGGGGGGTTAGCGATTCAAAAAAAAAGTAAAATAAACACTAATCTATGATGCGAGAAAACACTCAATTGTAGGGACAACTTGGGAATTGTGTTCCCCATGGTTTGTTGACTCGATTACCCTAGATAACATAACTATAATTAGAGATTCGCATGCAGGATTGTAACTTAGGTTCTTCCAGCCGTCTTGTAAAGGTGAAGGTCGAATTATACAATGGCGCTTGGTCGAACACCATGGCGTGCCAACTAATCATTACCTATTGTCCCATCAACCTCCCCTTGGTCAGGTTTGGTTGATTAGACGAGAACACATCAATCAAATCCTGTCATCTACTTCCCTTTTCCTATTCATCACTACCTTGGTCGAGATCGTGATAGTAGGAAGGGTTTGGTGTTGGTCACCACTAAACAAAAATCATAATGAAGGGAAATAGACAATACATGCAAAACTTCAATCATAGAGATGCAACAAACCTAGGTTAATTCAAGTCAACTACCCATGGTTTCCACAACTCCAAGTTATGGGTGCTTAGCTACTCATGCCTAAGGCAAAACAAACAAGAATGCAAATAAATGACATGATTGAGAATTTCACCCAAGGAAATGAAGATTGAAGACACCACAAGTTGCAAACCAAAAGCTTGATAGATTGACAATGAGCACAAAGCAAGGTTTACAATCCCCAAAATTGAGTTTTCCAAGAGAAACCAATAAACTAAGCTAAGAACACTAAAATATTCTTTAGAGAATATTCAAAGGCAAATTCTCCGTTCTAAAGTCTGGATTCTTCTAATAAAACTCTAACGTAATATATTTATAGTGTTTACAAACAAACCCTAAAAATAACACAGAAAAGACAGCTGGCAGCTGGCACGTCTCGCAGGTACGAATGGTAGGGTGGCCTACGAGTCATAGTCGGGGCCTCGTATCACGTTGTTGGCATCTTGGATTCAACTGGTACGACCCACATATGAGTCATTGCTTGGGCTATGACTCGTATACTTCTCTCGTAGTCTAGGCCTTCAATTTTTGATCTAACATTTTGGCTCTTTGATTCCTGCTATGAGTCCACCCCTACGAGTCGTAGTGAGACTTATGACTCGTAGGATGGCCTCGTAGGAGTGACCTCCACTTAGTAGATTTTTGATTTTCTGGTCTCTATTTCTTTCTACGACACACCCTATGACTCATAGCTTGGGCTACGACTCGTAGGTGAGCTCGTATGTCCTATGATTCAGCAAAACCTGCAACTTTTCTTCAAAGTCATGCCAATCTAACTTTTCTGCAAAAACAACCCAAAAACACATCAAAACCATAAAATGTTGCATTAAGAACTCACAAAATCCCTTGTTTTGGGCATCAAATGTGTTGTATTTTGACAGCACATTAACACCCTCAACTTAGAATTATTGCTTGTCCTCAAGCAACGACTCAATATATGCATACAATGAAAAATACATATTAGTTATACCAATGGCATTTACATCATTCAGTCTAATCCAGGTACCCAACTATCATTTTCAAAACCAGATTGTAGAGTTACTGAGTATAAAAAAACATGATGATGAATTTGGAAATCCAACTATGATAAGCCAAGGAGCATCAACCGTCCAAAATCACTAGTGCAGCCATATGCTAATCAAGTAGTGCAAATGCCCTCACAGAAAAGAAGTCCCTCTTAGTCACTTAAGAAGCATTTAGGATTCAGGGACTGAGGTAGCATTCTCACTCTCACAATTGAAATTCATGCATACTGACTAACACCATAGGTTTGCCTCTATACTCATCTTCTGGCTTGGTGATAAAGTGGATTTGAATCACTTTAGGACTTATGGGCTTGTATCATAGGCTCAGGGGGCTTTGGTATGGCATTTTAGGCAAGTAGTGAGTAAAAGCTATCCTTGAACCATGTTTACCAACACTTTTTGCTTTCATAACCCAACATTAAATCCACCCTTATTCTCTTGTTTCAAACTTTTCGTGAGTGCTTTCTTTCTATTTTCAGTTGTCCTGAGGTGAAATACACAATATCTATTCCTCAAATCAGAGCCACAACTTGTAGCCACCCTCAACTTAGGCTTTTAGCCTCAATTAAGGTTCACATGTCCAAGGATAAACTAGGGCCAATATCAAGGTATTTCATCAAACAAGGTTAAGCTAGCAAGGTGTCAAGAAAGAATGAGTACATGAGAAGCTCAAAAATTTGGAACAAGGGATTCACTCACTCTTTTGGTGGGTCATTTCGGCTAAAAGTGGGTTCACTTAAAGAACAAAGGCCTAAGATCCTTTCCTTATCAACCACATCACTAAACCAATCTTAGAGTACTAAGGCAAGTTCTGAGTCCATACAAGATGCATAAATGCAGCAAAATAAGCTCACAACACACATGAAATTGCACCCACAATAAGGTATAGAGTCACAGGTCATGCTTCAAGCCTCAGCTTACCTTCACATTATTAGAACTGACATTACCAGATACTCAAAATGCATGAATGCATCAATAATCACCATCTCAAAAATTTTGGGGGTACCAAATTTTCCATCAAAACTTTAAAAGGTATCGAAAGACTATGTATATGCTAACAAATAACACTACTATGAATTTACACATTATCTACACTACCTAAACATGTTGGTTCAACAGAAAAGTAAACATCCACAAGGAAAAAGAATCACAATAAGAAAACCTTGGGATCAAAAATAGGGGAAGTTATGGACTCGAGGTTACTCAGACTTCACCTTAATCCATAACTCCCCACACCCCACCAAAATAGGACACTTTGTCCTCAAAGTAAAAACACATACTAAGACGAACATAACAAAAACATAGACTTAGATATATATACATTAAAAACCAACAGTTAAAACCAATACCAAAACCAAAATAAAAACATTATCCAACAGAAAACATTTAAAAACCAACATCAAAATAATATTGTCTAACAAGAGAACATAATATCCATAAATAAAAGTAAAAACTAGGGTCAAAAAGGTCAAGCATCATGGTGCATCAAGCACTGGTCTCTGGCTGGTCAGCAGGATCCTGTGGCACTACCTACTCCACAGCAGTACCTAAACTACCCTCTTTGTGTGAGGTGTGTTGCTTCCGATCTCTCAGAATAGCCGCCAATAATAGCGACTCCTGCACCACCGCCTCGGGTATGGGCTCCTTCTTCAATCTCGGCCTCTTCTGAGTTGGATCTGGATCATCGTCATGCTCAAGGGGCCTATTCACATGGATGTGGGGACGGTCAACTAGCCAATCAAATGTCTCATCGCCCACCGGTGTCACCTCCGGGATTGCAACCGGAGTTGCCAATATCTGCAATAAGTCGGCCTTAAACTTAGAGAACTCATCAGTCACCACCCTTGTGTCAGCATGCCTAGCGCCCTCAAGTCTATGCTAGACTCTTGCCTCGAAAACATCTACTCGGGCATCCACCGCTTTAACTCTCTCATCTACCAAATCATGGGTGAATGCCTTCATCCTCTCCTTTGAGTCCCGTACAGTCTGGTCAACCCAAAGTCTGACCAATGCAGATAGGGCCTGAATTCTAGGCTCCACCATAGCCACTCTGCGTAATAATGCCTGAAAAGTAACAACAGAAGTAAGAGAATCAACCTGTAATATAGCTGCTGTTGCTGGTGCTGGAGTATTGTAGGATGGTGTGGACTCGATATCCACAGCTGGCGTGGGCTCTATAGCAGCTGAAGTAGTGCCGATAGCAGCTGGGGTCGAACTCTGAGTCTAAGGCTCTACCGGGAATGGCTTTGGCATAGGAGGTGGGATAGCTTTCTATAGGGCTATTAGCTTCTCGTTAACCTTAATTAGGCTGGGGTCCATCATATGCCAAGCCTATATATGAGGCTCTAAGTGGAGCAACACTATCACACAAGCTTCCTTGCATAACTTATGAATTAGAATGGGAAAAGGACAGTGCTTGCTGAGTGTAGACTGCTGACTCGTGGATTTGCTCTGCCATTACTCTAGCCCAATCAATTTCATACCCTGCCAAAATTCTAGCCAACAACACGACCCTCTCTAATGTGATCACATTATCCGTAAATGTAGGCCTGATGCACCAACGAATAATAGACCACCAAAATTTTGCCCAGAATCAGAGATGGGCCTTTAAAATATGCTCAGCGTGATTTGTAACCCATATCGGCTCGGCACCTTCCTCGCAAATTTGGCTTGCTATCCACCTAAGAAGCTCTGTTCTCAGCCCGACATATTTCTGATTAACTATCTTCATGCAATCCTATGGTCATACTTTACTGTGGATTGCGACACTCTGTAATTCGTCCCAGACTATACCCTTCGAATGGTTTCTTCTGAGATATCGACAATCTCACCTTTGACCAGTACTTCACTCAATCGTCGTTGCTCATTGGGATTTTTGTTCCTTGGAAGATTGCTATGTAAAGTAGCATAGTAGGAGGCGAAGAATTCTCAAACCAGGTAGGGGCATACTTTCCCAACACTTGTGATAGCCATCTTAGCCCATGGCTCTCAATTTCAGCTTCTAGTCTCGGTGCACCACTTAGCCCTGAGTCTCTTAACCTAGCCTTCTCATGGAATCTCCACACAGGCCTCCCTTGACTTTTAACTTCTAGTCCCTTTTCATAAATCTCTCTCATTCCTGGGACACACCATCTTATGCTTTGGGGGTCTATGGAGGTGACGGTGTAAGTCGAATCGGCTGGCTATTGTGGAGCAGTCTCCTCTGGCTGAACTTGATATACCTTGAGAGGACCCGACTCAGAAAGAGAGGCATCATCATCTGATCCTTCATCGTCATCTTCCTCTTTAAACTAGGAGTGACTATCTATATCTATGTCCATCGGGACCCTTGTTGTTTGTGATCTCGTCATGGGCACATTAGCTTGAGGATCTGGTTGCACATTGTATCTTCAGTAAATTTTTCATCATCTGATGTTTCATCTCTCAGTCGGTGTCCTGAAGTCGAGGCATCACCCCTTCGACCTCTTGGAGGCATGATATCTGAAAAATCAATCACACTCCAATGCATGAGTCCCCTGATGTTTTTTATCACCAATGACTAACACATAAAACAATCAAACAATAAACAATACAAATACCAAAGTGAAAAACAATTGAACTAGTGTAGTGTTGCAAATACGAGTTAAAGGTACGACTTGTAGGATAACTTACGAGTCATAGTGGGTCATCATAGCAGAGAACAAAGAGCACCCTGGGTGCCTCTAACCTTTCCAAAATGACTAAGAATTAACTATGAAGCATCAAAAATCACAAACACATGAATAGCCTAGTAATAAGCCTAATCACTGCACTTTACCAATCATCCCATAATGAAACACAAGTTATCCGTATCGTTTTAGACAACTCCAATATCAAACACATGGAAGCATATAAAAGGGCACATCAATTTTATGCATGAGTCCTCCCCCAAAACAGAATGATAACATCCCTCCACTTACAAAGTTCAACCCTAGATGGTCTTCACAAAATAATCACCCACAAAATACATAATACACGCATATGACCATAACATCAGACTTTAAATTCACCCAGCAAGGATAAAATTAAAGAATCAACTCATTGCAGGGACGTAGATAAGTATAAATCATATTCTTATCATAAAGTGTTCACTCAAACACCCACAAAAAAAATATTATTTTAGAGGTATACCAAATTTAACCACGAAAACTTACCAGATGAATGGATGAATGTGAGATGAGAAGAAGAAAAAGAACGCAAATCTCTGGTAAAAATTTCACTTGCTGGAGGATGTTAGTAGAGGAATGATTTGGGGAATGAATGAAACAGTGAATAGTGATGTTAGGGGGGGTTATAAAGTGAGAAGAACCATTTCATAAAGGGACATGAAGAGCCAACAGACATTAGTCTTTTAACATTCAAAACAGGTCACCTTTTAAAATTCTACAGATTAGTTCGATGAGACACTGAATACGAGTCGTAGGACGTCTCAAGACTGTAAGACCTAGTCTCATAGCGGACCAAACACTTAAGTGAATTTAAATTTGCATACTTGGGCACTGTGCACTACGAACCCCACTTACGATTCATAGAAAATCATGCGAATCGTAAGGTTGGCTCGTAGTGTGTGTACCAACTTCAGATGCTCACAGTTTTCCATTACGAGGCATGACTATGAGTCATACTGGTGACTTTAACTTGTAGGCCTGCTAGTAGAAGTTGCTCCAAGAATAAGCCTCTCTACTCCTCATTTTTGATTCGTTCCTACAACCTATTACTCCATATACACTTAAATGTTAGACAATACTGCTGATTCAAGTTCTAACACTCACAACAAAACATTAACTACCACCCAACAAATTAAACAAAGAAAAATGACTCAAAATATTCCAAAACATAAAAGATGCTATGCTTGCCTCCCAAGAAGCACCTTGTTTAATGTTGCGGCTTGACCATGCCAGCATGGATAATCATACTTCTCCATGAGTTACATCGCTGCTCCTTCTATTCTTCCTTTGCTCATCGTGTACCACCTCAAACTTCTCAGCAAGCTGCTCCATTCTATCACCGATCCTTTGCATTGACAAGGTTTGTTGTTCCACTTTGTACTTACTTTTGAGAACATCAAACTTTATCTCCCTAATAATGTCATCTTGCTCATTAACCTTGGTCAGGACCTGTTCAAGCATATGCTCAATCCCTATGAGCTTATCAATGCTGGGGCGGTAATCTCGGCCAATTTGACACATTCTCGCTCTTGGGTTTACTTGGGGCTCTTTTCAATGTACTAGTGGATGGTCCAGCCTGTCCTTGAAATGGTTCGTAGACTTGGGCAACTGCAAATAGTTTGTCTATATGCTCGGTGATCTCATCAAATGGTCGTCTTAGGAACTCCCAACAGTCCCCTCCAAACAATGCATCAGCATGCCCTTTTTGTTCGGAGGTTAGTGCTCGGTAGAAACTACCTGCCAATTCATCATCAGTTAGACAATGGTTTTGATTCATTATAAACACTGTTTATACTTTTCCCAAGCTACTGCCAAAGGTTCTCCTGGCACCCTTTTGAAATTCTAGATGTTGGGCTCCTTATAGAAGTTCATGAGGAAGACTCTCTGTACCTCCCCCAGTTAGAACAAATATCAGGTGGGAGAATTGACCACCATTCTGCGGCTTCACTCAGGAGAGTCATGGGGAAAGCCTGAAGAGCCATGGCCTTCCAAGCAGGTTGTCTTGTCCCAAGAAACCCCCTCAGCGTTTGAGTAAAATTTTGCGGGTGAATTTGGGGGTCTTCAGACTCTTGCCCATAAAATAGGGCTCGCTTCTGCAAGGTTTCCAACAAGTCATTTGTAATGTAGAGCTTTTGTTCGGTCATAGCGCCAGCTAACCTGCACTTAAAATCAACTAACAAAAATAAAAACAAAAGGTAAATACACAAACTCTAGAAATTAACACTAGAACTAACTAATAGTGAACTCAAGACAGATGTTTACGCTCTAATAAGAAAGCGGTTGTTGTCAGCAATTAACCTAACCTAAGGTTAGGGTCGAATCCACAGGGAATACAGAGCTTGACTACAAGACTTTATTACTAATCATTCCAAGTATTTACAACTACAATCTCTAAATGGGGGGCGGGGGTTTTGTGATTCAAAAACAAAGTAAAATAAACACTAATCTATGACGCGAGAAAATAGTTAATTTTAGGGACAACCGGGGAATTGTGTTCCCCATGGTTCATTGACTCAATTACCCTAGATAACATAACTACAATTGGAGATTCATATGCTGGATGGTAACTTAGGTTCTTCCAGCCGTCTTGTGAAGGTAAGATCGAACTTCACCATGGCACTTGGGCGCTACTATGGTGTGCCAACTAACCGTTACCTATTGTCCCAGTCAGCCTCCCCCTGGTCAGGTTTGGTTGACTAGATGAGAACACATCAATTGAATCCTGTCATCTACTTTCCTTTTCCTATTCATCACTACCTTCGTCGAAATCGCGATAGTAGGAGGGGTTTGGTGTTGGCCATCACCAAAAAACAATCATAATGAAGGGAAATAGACAATACATGCAAAACCTCAATCTTAGAGATGCAATAAACCTAGGTTAATTCAAGTCAACTACCTATGGTTCCCACAACTCAAGTTGTGGGTGCTTAGCTACTCATGGCTAAGGCGAAACAAACAAGAATGCAAATAAATGACATGATTGAGAATTTCACCCAAGACAATGAAGATTGAAGACACCGCAAGTTGCAAACCAAAATCTTGATAGATTAACAATGAGCACAAAGCAAGCTTTACAATTCCCAAAATTAGGTTTTCCAAGAGAAACAATAAGCTAAGCTAAGAACCCTAAATTATTCTTAAGAGAATATTCAAAGGAAAATTCTCTGTTCTAAATTCTGGAATCTTCTAATAAAACCCTAACTTAATGTGTTTATAGTGTTTACAAACAAACCCTAAAAATAACACAAAAAAGATAGCTGACAGCTGGCACGTCTCCCAGGTACGACCCGTAGGGTGGCCTACAAGTTATAGTCAGAGTCTCGTATCAGGTTCTTAGCATCTTGGATTCAACTGGTACGACCACTGGTATGAGTCATTGCTTGGGCTATGACTCATATGCTCCTCTCGTAGTCTAGGCCTTCTGTTTTTGATCAAACATTTTGGTTCTCTGATTCCTATTACGAGTCCATCCCTACGAGTCATAGTGAGAATTACGAGTCATAGGATGGCCTCCTAGGGGTGACCTCCACTTAGCAGATTTCTAATTTTTTGGTCTCTGTTTCTTGCTAAGACACACCCTACGACTAGTAGCTTGGGCTATGACTCGTAGGTGAGCTTGTATGTCCTATGATTCAGCAAAATTTGCATCTTTTCTTCAAAATCATGCCAACCTAACTTTTTTGCAAAAGCAACACAAAAACACATCAAAACCATAAAAAGTCGCATTAAGAATTGACAAAATCCCTTGTTTTGGGCATCAGATGTGCTGTATTTTGACAGCACATCAATACCCCCCCCCACACTATCTACTCATCAATGCATTTGGAGATAAAGGTGGTGTTGGTGTGGACTCGGACCTAGACTCATCTTCTGACTCAGAGGCCTCTCCGTCATCTTCTGGATAGAGTTACTCTGCTAGGTGTCTCCCTTATCAAACTGGGGAGGCACTATTTTTCCGAGTCTGGGGCAACACTATCTATCTGGCTGCCACCCATGTATGCCATTGCTCGATGCCCAAATTTCGATGGATGCCAAGCTCCTCAAGCGACCCACTGGGCTCAGGAGCAGTAGGGGTGTCTGAACGCTTATCCTGTAATCGGGTCTGCATACCCCGAATCTCACTTCCACACAATTAACACTCATGTAAGTCCTAATAGTACAAGAAAGAAAATTAGAAGGTTATAAAAAAGTGACAGAAGGACCTATGAAGGCTCACCTATGGGCCGTAGAAGGCCTTCATAGGTTGCAGGGTGTAGTAATTCTAGTTACTAGAAATGCACCTACGAGATCAGGTACGACTTGTAAAATAGACTATAGGTCATAGACTGATTCATATGTACAACACCAGAAACAATATTTGTAGGCAATAAACTTACGAAACCAGGTTACGAGCCACAGTCTAGACTACAAACCGTAAATGGTTTCATCTGATGACAACCCTAAAAGCCCCATGTTGCTGAACTCAACTTACAAAGGGTAACCACGGGCTGTAGAAGAGCCTCATGCTATAAAAAATAACATAATGGATTTCCTAAGGCCACTAAAATGGTTCCATTAATCAATATCAAACATGAGATCACATCCAACAACAAGGTGCATAAATTAAATAACATCGACGCAACTTTATGCACTCAGTTCATCGTGACGCAACTTTATGCACTCAGTTCATCCCATAACACATTTACACCTAGTTACCCAACACCCCACATGTATGAATCATTAATATACCTCATCACTAGCAATTCAACATGCATACATTACTTCAACCACCATCGGACAAATAATGCAACATGCGATCATTCAACACACTAAAGAACATGTAAATTACAATAGAATAGTCTAGTATAACTCACACGAAAAGACTTCTATGCTTTCAAACAATAGCATACCAAGGCTTTATGATCAATTAAACCAATTTCATCACTCTATCATGTGATATATGCACCACCTTATCAATTTTACCAATATACGCAATTCAAACACAACCGACTAGGTAGTGTATGAATTTACCAACAATTTTGATAAGTATATTTATGGTTCAAATCTAACATGACCAATAAAGTAGTTCCAACCACATAACACACTTCATTCACAAGTAATAACAATTTCTAGGGCATAAATGTCATGGAATTATTCTCTATAATGTCTCAAACCATTTTTCTAACAAAGTGATACAAGTTCAATAGGGGCATATACCAGAATATTGAGCAAAAGAGTCCAAGAAATGTCAAGTTAAATTTGAGTGAAGAAAGCCCTAGGTGAGCCAGTTATGTCACTATGTAGCTGAACTTTGGCTGAATGTTTGGTCGAAAAAAATGGCGGTGGCAGTGACAATGGTCGAAACTTGGCAAAGAATATGGACTCTAGGATATTTTGCAAATTATGGGAAGAATGAGGGGTAAATGTTTTTACCCCTATTTTAATCAATTGACCTATTCGGGTTTAAGTGGGATCAGGTCTTACTAAAGCTTAGTTATGGGCCGTAAGATAATCTACAGCCCTTGAACCATGATTTCGTGGTTGCCTAAATCCTAATTTATAGATATTAGCACTACAGATCCATCTATGAGGTGCACATAGACATACAACCTGTATGTTGGATGGTAGGTGGCCCTAACACTTAGCATGTTTTAGAAATCTTACTTGTGATCCACGAGCCCCATTCACAATGCATAGTTTTATCTACAAGCCATAAAGTTGGCTTGTGGAATAAAATACACGAAATTTTTTTTATTGGAAGTGATTCTATGAGTCAGTACACAAGTCATGGTATGAACCACGACCCGCAGAACTGGTTGTAGAATCAACTTCTCTCTTTTGTCATCTCTAATTTGCTGACTTAACCCCATTCCTACATATTCTTCATAGAAAAAACCATTACCCTATAAGCCACTAGTCCTTGAGTCCAAAATTATAGCAAATAAATAAGAAAACTAAACTACCTACAAGTCTAAAAAGCCAAAATAAAACAAAAAATAAATGTTAAATCAGATAACTTGGGTTGCCTCCCATGTAACGCCTAATTTATTGTCACAACATGACTTAGACAACTTGGTTACTCAAACTTCACCAAGTTCCAAACATACATCTTTAGATCATTGATCCTCTTCATAGACTAACAGATATTAAAGACAACTTCTTCATCATTCAAGCAAAACTTGAGTTGGCCTGACTCTATGTCCACCAATGCTTGCCCAGTGGCTAGCAAGGGCCTTCCCAAGATGATTGAGATTTTGAAATCAACTTTGCAATTAAGGATCACTAAGTCTGTGGGCAATGTGAATTTTTCTACTTTGATGAGAATGTCATACAATATCCCCATAGGCTTCTTTACTTTCCTGTCATCTATCAACAAATGTATGCTTATTGGAGTAAGGTCTCCAAGCCTTAATTCATGAATATTGCAAGTGGCATTAGATTGATGCTGGTGCCTAAGTCACTCTATGCCTTTGAAATTCCACATCTCCGATGGTGCAGGGTATGGTGAATGCTTCGGGGCCTTCTTTCTTTTGCATTAAGGACTTTGTTGTAATCGCACTATAATGATGAATCTCTTGAGGGAGCTCTTGGATGACAATCTTCTTTTTTATCAGCAAGTCCTTCATGAAGTTTGCATACTCAGGCATTTTCTCTAATGCCTCAATGAGAGGGATGTTGATCGTAAGCTACTTCAACATGGAGATGAAGTGCAGAAGCATACCTTCCTCCTCCTTATTTTTGAGTCTCTGAGGGAAAGGAGGGGGAGATCTAAGTATGGGTCTCAACTTCTTTGGGGTCACTAACTTATCGCTCATCCCATCCTTGGCGCTAGCATCTCCGATCTCTACATCCTTGATATCTACCGTCTTCTCATGAGCCTCATCATTGTCAATTGGCATCATGGGTCAATAGTTTGCTAGCCACCATGTGTTATTACTGATATACACTGCCCCTCATTCTTTGGATTTTGCACTATGTTGGTTGGAAATGAACCTTTTTTATACTGGTTCAATTGAGTCGATATTTAACCAAACTATTACTCCAATTGCTTGATAGCAATAGAATGAGAATCAATCTTATGATTAATGTTGGAAATGTTAGATTTCATCCCCTTTAAGGTCTTATTTTGAGTGTCAAACTTCTTTAACAATCTGTCGAACACCTCCTCAACCCTCAAACCACCATATCAAGAATCATGATTATATGGTGCCACATACAAATCATTTTCTGTAACTATCTCTGGATCCCCAATCAGCATCAGCATCTATAGTAGCGACTTCGTTTGTTATCTCTGAAAGAACTATCCTTATTGATGTTCCAACCTTGATTCCCTTGACCTTGGCGCCAATAGTCTTTATTGGAACCTTAGGCATTGGTTCGAAACCCCCCTATCTGATCAGTTATAAAGCAAGTATCCTTCTCATAGTAGGGATCCTCATATATCGGTGATTGTAGAGGCTGATGTTTGATTGTATTCGCGTGCTCCTAACTCTGTTTCATCAATAACCCAACATTAGTACTCATCCGAGCTAGCTTTTGCATTATATCTTCATTTATCTTAGCCCTCTTTGAATTAGTGCTAACTGAGAAAGAGCTTTTGGTAATCAACATATCTCTTGAGCCTCATGCACCATTTGTCTTTGCAACTTTTTCCAGTCATTTATCTATAATAAAAAAAGGATAATATAAGCATAATCCGCTAGTGATTATGTCCGTCGTCGCTTTGCAATTATCATCAAGTGCCCGATAGAAGATCTCCATCAAGGAATCATTGAAATCTCATGTTTCAGAACACTCCTCAAACAATCGGTAAATCTCTCCCATGTAGTGCTGATCGAATCACCAGGCAACTGCTCGAAATTATTGATTTAATCCTTCAACTTCACCTTCTTTGACCTAGGAAAGAACCTTTCCAAAAAGGCTTTCTGCATTTCAGACCAAGTGGTGATTACACTCTGTAGGAGCTCAGATAACGTAGTGTCGCTTCACCTATTAGAGACAACGGAAAGACATGGAGCCTAACAACATCAACGGACAAATTGTGATTCCCTATCATACTCTTGTAGACGACGACGATGTTATGTTGATGATATGCAGGTCTTTTGATAGTAAGCCCACCAGTGATGTGCTATCAAAGTACAATACTTTTGATGCTTAAAACTTAGGATGTTGTGTGTTCTCAATGTGATATATGTTGGTTTTATGTGTTTTTGTGTTTATATTTGTAGGATTAGTTTGGCTATGATTTGGGGAAAAATTACAAAAGTTGCTGGTTTTTGATGATTTACAATACCCTCTACGGATTGTATAACATTATCCAAGTTGTAAAAGAAGTCTTGTGACAAATTCCAGTGAAAGATGATTTCTGAAGATCAGCTCAATGAGACATGAATACAAGTCGGAGAACATTCTACGAGTCGTATAGATAGATTTCGTGAAGATTTCCAGTGAGGGACAATTTGATGAAGTTGTAACCTACAAGCATTTAGTATGAGTCATAGATCATTTCATGAGTTACGAAGTTGTGTCATAGAAGAGAAGTCCAATCCCAGTACCTGATTACGAGACCTCGACTACGAGCTGTAAATTGCATTATGAGTTGTAAAGAGCTTTTGTGGAGTTTGCCGATCAATTTCTCTAATTTATTTAGCACTTAATTGTAATTACTATAAATGGTAATTTTAAGTTATTTTTCAAGAGAGGATATCAATACTTGGGACAGAAGATTGTGACAAATAACTTGTAGGTAAATTTGATCTTTAATCTTGTGATTCTCATCAATCTTGGATTTGCTTGAGCTTAATTCAATTGTGTAAGTGTTGAATTATGTTTTCTCAATTCATAATTTCTTTATCTTCACATAGCATGAGTAGCTAAATCCCCAACTAGGGTTGTGGAACCATGAAGAACTAACAAAGCCAACCCGAATAATTTATAGTTCTTGGATTGGGCATATACATGTATTAATGAATTCTCTTCGATTTTCATGTTTTCTAATCGTGGTCGACATTAGAACTTGCCTAGTGTTACTGACTAGACTATGGTAGTTATAATTAGGAAAAGAGACTGATTAATAGGATTCGATTGATGTGTTCTCATCTAATCAACTGAACCAGGCCAAGGGGAGGTTATACTAGGATTTATAGGTAATGGTTAGTATTGCACACTATGGAGATGGGCCAAGTCGAATAGTGAAATTCACCTCTCACCTTTGACCAAAGGGATTGGTGAACTTAAATTACCGTCCTACATGCTATACAATAGACAAGAGTTCGGTTATCCGATGATACTAAGTTGGGGAATCATGGATAACACAATACCCTATTTGCTCTTTATTATTGATTGTCTCTTGTGATGGTTTAATTTACTTTCTTATTAATTATTGTAACCCCCCCTTCGGGAAATTGAGTTGGTTAACTACTTGGATTACTTATTGGTGAATTTGTCTTGAGTCTACGTATTCCCTGTGGGTTCAAATCTAAACTTAGTTGGGTTCAAACCTAACCTTGGTTATCCTATAAAAAGGAGGTTTAACTTGGGCAACATCAAGAATTTTAGCGCCGTTGCTGGGGAATACGACTAGACTTAGTTAGATTTAAGTATTTCAAGTGTTAATCCTTAGTTCCCTTTATTTTACTTTTGCTTTTGTTTTTGTTTCTTTGCAGAGTATACGAGTAGTGTATGCCCAACACTCAGACTCAAGGAAATCCCTTAACTCCATTTGATCCTGAGATCTACCGAACTATAAGAAGAATGGATCGAGAAAATGCCAACAACATGACCAATGCAGGCTTAAACTGAGATAACAATGATGATGATAGAAATGATAATCCACCTCCTCTGGAGGACATTCTATAGACTCGGGAGCTCAGTGCCAATGCTTACCAGTGGAATCAGTACAGGTTAAACACCATAGATTTGGATTTGACAAGAGCTATTGTCTTTCCACCACTACCTATAGACACAAAGTTCACTGTTTCTAATGGGTTACTTCAAATGCTGCAGAACCATGGGCTATTTGCGGGCTTACCATCAGAGGATCCACATAGCCACTCGCACAATGTGTCATTTGTTTGTAAGAGTGTGATGGGAACACAAAATGTGTCTATGGATGTTGTGGGACTTCGTGTCTTCTCATTGTCTCTCACAGGCAATGCTGCATTATAACTATTTGAGCTCCTGCAGAGTTCAATCACTAGCTGGGCAAATTTACAGAAGGCCTTTTTGTAGAGGGACATCCCTAGATCGAAGAAGTTCAAGTTGAAGGACCAGATCAACAACTTTGAGCAACTTCCTGGTGATTTGATAAGCAATACATGGAGAAGTTTACTAAATGTCTGAGGAGCATCCCTAATCACAAGATAGTTGATGATGCCTTGGTGGAGATCTTCTACCATGCCTTTAATGAGAATAGTCAAGGATAATGAATGCAGTGGTTCACCAACCCCACATGCACCCACGTATGAGAAGCCATACTATAAGGAGGACACATGTTTTGTGAATGATTAGAGAGGGGGGAGGTTATGGACCAACACCCAAGGGAAGTACTATTGGCACCAAGATCAAGGAAACCAAGGTTGGAACTATGATAGAGATGGAGCTTTCAGAGATAACCATGGAGGTTACTATGATATGAACATGGGTCTAGATGTAGATTGTGGTCGTAGAGAAGGTTTCAGCATCTGTATGTGCCACCACAAAATCGGGACACAGGTGTAAGCAATTCATAAATTCAGGAGATGTTTGATCACCTGTTGAAGAAGGTTGAGACATAGGATAAGACCCTAAGTGGCATGAAAATAGAGATATCTAGTTTCAATCAAAAGATAGAGTCTCATTTTATGGTTATTAAACAACTTGAAGAACAGCTTGATCAAGTTTCAACTCAGTTGAATAAGCGTCAGAAGAGTATATTGCCTAGTAACACAGTGCAAAATCCTAAGAATGAAGGGCAGTGCATGGTGGTTACTACTAGGGGTGGTAAGATCACTATTGATATTCCTATGCTAGTTTATGAGAAAGATATTCGTGAGGAGATGGTTGCAGCTAAGGATGCGGATACAAGAGATGATCATGGTAAGGATGGGGTGAGTGAAACAACTGAAGTGCCACAGAAGTTTAAGAGTGTCCCTAGGCATCCTCCTTCTTTCCCTCAAAGAATTAAAAATAAGGAAGAGGAGGAAAAGTTCAAGCATTTTTCTCCATGCTAAAGTAGCTATTTATCAATATTTCTCTCATTGAGGCTTTGGAGAAAATGCCGAGCTATGCCAAGTATATGAAGGACTTGGTCACCAAAAAGCGCACTATGAGTCAGAAGCTTTTTCAAGATCTTCAACATTGCAGTGCTATCACTACGAAGTCCTTGTTCAGAAGCATGAAAATCCAGGTGCTTTTACTATACCTTGCACTATAGCAGATGTAGAGTTCGCAAGGCACTGTATGACTGAGGTGACAGTGTCAATTTGATGCCCTTTGTAGTCTACAAGAAGCTCTGATTAGGAGCCCTTACTCCTACTAGCATGCGGTTGTTAATGGTGGATCACACAATGAAGAAGCTTGTAGGGATACTTTATGATGTGTTGGTTATAGTGGAAAAATCCATATTCCCTGTAAACTTTGTGATTCTAGACTGCAAGGTCGACTTAGACGTCCCAATCATCTTGGAAAGACCATTCCTAGCCACTAGATGAGGTCTAGTGCATAAGAAAGCTGGTCAACTCAGTCTTAGATTGAATGACGAAGAAGTTGTATTCGAGATTCGTCAGTCCATGAAGGATCCAGATAAGCTCAAGAGTGAAGTCTGGGAAATTGGTGAATTTTGAGTAACCAATTTGCCTAAAGTGTGCTACAATAATAAATCAGGTGCAGCTTGGGAGGCGACCCAAGGTGGACCCTGGCACTTAGGTGCTCAGGTATGTTTTTGACCCCTTACATTCTATTTTTGCTTGGTTTTGTGCATTAGGGACAATGCACCTCTTTTTCGATGGGGTGTGGGTAGTTATGAGACTCAGTGAAGTCTGAGTAGCTTATGGTCCATAACTACCCCAATTTTTGATGCTGGGGTTTTCTTGGTTGTGTTCTTTTTCTCTGTGGATATTTAATTTCTGTTGAACCGGCATATTTAGGATGTTTAGATAATATTTGTAGCATATAGTACTAATACTTCTGGCATATAGCATGTTTTTGTGTTTTGTTTTGAAAAATGGTACCCACCAAAAATTTTGATTGGTAGTTAGATAGTAACCATTCATGTTTAGGTGTTTGACAATATCTATTTTAATAAGTGAGGTAAATAGAGACAAAAAACATGATCTGTGACCCTGTTGTTGATAATGTATGCAATACCATGAGAGTGTGAGCTTATCTTGCTAGATTCATATATTTTGGGCTAATTCAGAACTTGCCCTGTTACTGTAAGTTAGATTGCAGATTGACAGGATTAGGAAAGGATCTTAGGCCTTTGTTATTAAATAGTCTACTTTAGCCTAAAAATAATCAACAAATAATGATATGTCCCTTGTTCCAAATATTTGAGCCTTACATGTACCTATTCTTTCTAAACACCTAATTACATTAGACTAATCTAGTGAAAAATCCTGAAAATTAGCGCTGGTCTTTCCTTGAGCATTGTGAGCCTTTGAAACGAGCCCAAAAAGTGCCCAAAAATGTGCCTCGAAAGTGCCTAGAATCGTAATTTTCATATATCTCAAAATTCATGTGTGATATCAAAACTCCGACTTCATATTCTTATTCAAGGGGTCAAATTTAGGGGGAAATCAGTCTAACCCCGATTTAAGAGCAACTGTAGAAAAATTTTAAAACCGCAAAAATGCGATTTCCAATGACGATCCGCGCCCCTGGCGCGACGCGCCAAGGGCGCCCCACAGTGTTATTTTTGCCCAGTTTTGTTGAGTCGGTCCAAGGCCTTTGGGTCTTGGACCTAAGTGTTCCTACGCGTGAAAGTACCTATACTTAGCCTTATTTCACCCTCATATCATTTAAGACATTACCAAATACTCTCTCAAACAGTTAGATCATATTTCATCTACAAATTTCAAGTCCGAAAATTCATCCGGATCTTAAGGTTCTCATTCAAGATTCAAGTCTCCATCTCCAATCTTCTTCAAGGATTCTCCAAAGTCAAGGTATATGGGTTTCTTTCATGGGTTCCTTTCACCCGTGATTCCCAAGCCTCCTTTTACCTAAAATTTCATGATTTAAAGTTGAATTATTCATGGGTCTTACGTATCAGGAATTTCACTGCACTCTATGTTGGGGTTTCATGAAATTATGGTTGTTTTAGCATGTTTTGAGCTATGAATCAAAGATCTATTGTGAGATTTGATGAAGGGTTTTGATGTATATTACTTGAGGGTGTACCAAGTGTCTATTGATGGTTTTACATTGAATTTTCTAGCATGATTACACTCTTGAATTGCATGGTTTTACACTAGCACTACACACGAGCCCAGTGTTTGATAAAATGTCTAGCTAATGTATTTTGGAGACATTGAAGGTCTAATGCATGTATTATGAGTTGAATGACCTTATGATGATGAAAGTAATGTATGTGTATGATATTCTCCTATATAGTGTTGGAATGTGACCATGCCTTGTTCGGGAGTTTAAGCACCCAAGTAACCATGTCGAGGGCTTTGTACCTTGATATTAACCAAAGGGTTGTGCCTTGGTAATCGAGACCAGAGGTGGTAGGGTGTGAGTATCCACCGACAACCAAAGGGGTTCGTACTTTGGTAACTGGGTTGAGGGTTTAGTTCCTCAATCACCAAGAGTGGTAGGGTGCGACGATCCGCCAACCAACCAAATGGGTTAGTACCTCGGTAACCTATGGGTTTTATAATATCGATCTCTTCTTACACCTTGTATTATATTCTATGTAAGCATGTTTTACTTAAGTATTGATCTTACATGCCATATTGCTAATATGTTATCTATTGCCTACTATTATGCATTTTGGTTATGATGTTTATCACTTGTTGCATAGCTTCCTAGATACTTAGTAAATTCAAACATACTAACGCATACTCTATTCCTACATTATGTTATCATGTAGGGACCGGATCCCCACTTGATCATCCGTCTCCACGTGGCTAGTACAACTTCTCTTAAGCTCTTTGGTGAGTCCTCTATTTCTAGGATGATATTTATGATCTCATGCTATGTTCTAAGAGTATATTTCTTCTATGTATATATTGACTATGAGGGTGAGCTCGGTAGCTTGTCTTAGCCCCTGCTAAGTATCTAAGTTTTAGAGGTGTTGTTGGGCATGTTATGTATAATGCTATGAGCTTTGACTCTCTCTTCACACTTGATG
>JAPFFP010055874.1:0-28618 GCA_026153255.1 Solanum medicagineum | reverse complement strand
TCAAGTTTGTGAATGAGTTTGGGAGCTGCTTTAGGCCTCCTTTTAATGTGATTTTTGGCCGACTTTCCCCTTGTACTATACGTTTACTTATGCTTGTCACATGGGATTCGTACCTCTAGCATGCTTTAAGATAGATAAATAGTGATAATAAGTCGATCGGGAATTATTGTCAGCATTGCTAGCTGAACATTATCGGAAGGAATAGGAGGATGATTTGCCATGAGTAACTATATTAATATGTTGTTTCATAGAATTTAAAGTTCAACTGTGAACATTTGCAGATGAAGATAAAGTGATCGCTATGATTTCTCATGAGGCTTTTCATATATATGTTTTAGATTATTCAATGAAAGGTGATTTGACACAAAATTTAAGGATGAGATTGATCCAAAGTTTCTAAGACGAAGAAAGATGTTAAGAGTAGGAGTAAGTACACAAGAGAAATTGATAGGGACTTTGTTTTAATTGTTGTCAAGATTGCTAATCAGTAAATGCATTGAATTTATTGCATATTTTTATATGTGTGGAGTTATTATCTTTGAATCTCTTTCATATGAATGAAAGGGCATGTAGGGAGAACATTTCAAACATTAATCTTAAACTTTGAATAATTCAATTATTTTGAACAATAAAAAGATCCCAAAAATTCAATCAATATAAACTAGATGAAGTATTTAAATGTAAAAAATAGTTCAATATATTATCTCAAACAATAGGAATTTACCTGCATAATTGAAGTTTTAGTAAAAAAAAATATAGTAACAATCAATGAAAGTAAAATATGAAAACCATGTAGACTCTAAATTAGTTTATGTAATGATATAAGCAAAATAAAGTTACTTAGACATATTATTGATAAAAAATTTAAATGGTAAAAGGATTCCCAACAATTTGATTGAAGTTTAAAACTAAATGAAAATTTCACCTTAAAACTTTTTATTTTGTAGATAAAAATATTAAAAAAATCGAGTAACAATTTTGTGAAAATTTTAATTTATTCAAAATGAAAAAAGATAGCAAAATATTCATAAAAAAATATAGTAAATCAAATAAATAGAAGACGATCCATCCTTTTCATCTCTCAGATTTTTTTTTGCACTAAAAATAATTTATCTTTGTGTTATATATTAAATATAATTATGATTTTTTTAAAAATTAGTCACTAGGATTCTTTATTTTTTTTATGCATTGTTATTTTATTTCATTTTATTTTGCAGGATTGAGATCGGGAGGAGTGTACCAAAAATCTTGCAATATACTTTGCTAGCTATATTTGAATTTAGTTCAAAGTAGAGTTATTGTTTTTAATACTAGGTTCAAATTTGCTCTATGAAATCAAAATTTAATTAATTAGAAAAAAATAATTCAACACACACTACATATATTATTAATCTTTATTACATTGGAAAAAAAAAGTTCTTAGAATAGTATTAATATTTTAAAGAACATATCCTTATTGTATATAAATTAGGGCAAAATTTAATTAGCTTCAAGGGTTAACAAAAACTTTATATATATATATTTACATTAACATATGTACTTTTACTACTCAATAATAATCCATATTAGTTATTTTAAACTTAAAAAGTTAATATATTTGTAATATTCGCGTAACGTGCGAGTATATATACTAGTATTAGTTATACGTTGGAATGATTTTGCTATGAATATTGCAATTTTTGCATTCATACTTTGAGAGTATGGAATATCACAACAAAGTGATGGAGCAATTAGCGAAAGAAAGGTGGTCAACATTGTTGCAAACAAACTTGGTGGATCAAGTATTAAAAAAGTTATTCTGCATACGCATAAGTTTCAAAGGTCCAAATCAAGATTAAGAACGAACAAAGACGTAGAAAATTGTTTAAATTAGCTTGTAGATTGTTTATTTTTTTTGGATAATTTTACTTAATCTTTTGCTATTGTATTGTTTATTTTTTTCTGATAATTTTACTTAATCTTTTGCAATTGTTTCATGAAAACTTATTAATTATATTTTTTGACAGCGAAATGATTTACTCAGTTTGAACTTTTATGAATGACATTAATATAAAATCTAAGCATAAAAACGAGTTTTCAATTTTTTTGATGTCTGAGTTTCTTTATTCATTTTAAAAATACATATGAAACGAGTATTACCTATCAAATAGTTGATACTTATTCATACATAGATCAAGTTTTATATAGTTATTTACTTGAAATAAAATCAATGCAAATAACCATTTTATGCATATTTCTTGAAACTTGAATATATATTAATATCAGCAATTGAATAAATCTTTTTGAGAACACTCCATATCATACCAAATTGATACAACAAACCTATTAGTTTATGCACCAATACATATAGGTAGTTGTGAAAAAGTATTAGTTTGTGCAATATATATACACATTTGTTTGAAATCACAAATCAAACAAAAATCATGCAGGAGATCCAAATTTTATATGTTTTTTGAAACATCAATATATATATCAAAATAGTGCATTTGAATATTTTTTTATTTTCAAATACCACAATAAATCAGTTCAAAAAATTTGTAAATCAATTTATGAACAAATTATATACATAAGTTGTAATGACCTTGTTGGTCATTTTTTAGCCTATTTGTGCAAATCATATTTTGCCCTTTCGTAAGTTGTTTCGAATCTATTTTGAATTATCTGTGTTGTTGGATCTGAAATGTTATATTTTAAAAGTGAAAAACATGAGTATTTTTTGAAACTTAAGTTGTTGAAAAGGTGAGTTTTTGTGCCATTCCGAGTTTTGAGTGTTAGATTGAAAATTCATAGATTCCATTAACTCCGGAGCGTCAAATCTGGTCTAAGAGAAGTTACAAAACGGGTTTTGGAGTTAAGACGAAGATTTTGGACCAAAAGTTACATTTGCAGTTGTTTCTAGAGCCAAAGTTTGACTTTGATCAACAGTTGGACTTCTAAAGCTCGGAGCGAATTTTTGATAGTTCCAGTAGTTCTGAATGGTGAAACTAATGCTAGAAATGGTCACGTTATATGTGATTTGGGGCTGAAATGGAAAAATTCCTAAATTGCTCTGATGCTGGTAGCCGAAGTACTCCACATTCATGGAGCTTTGACCATAATTGCGGAGGTCTACCTAAGTTTACACCTCCGCGGTCGTGCCTAAGCATTCTGCGAATGTGGATGTTTGTCTCCTACTACTTCGCCTACCTCCTGTGCTGGGCTCGTTTGTGCCCTTCCCATATCCACTACTCAACGTTCACTTGCCTGAAGGCTGTGTTCGCGGAGCATGTTTGCTATTGGGTACACTTCTTTGTATTTTCAGCTCTTTTTTACTCCAAATTAGCTTCAACTTCAATTCTTCTCAACAGAGCCAAATCTGAACCATATGTGTAAAACATACACCATTCCAACTATAATTAGCCTCAAGTCATGAAATTAACAAAACAAAATCATAAGAAAAGAGAAAGAAATCAGTTTATGTTATACAGTCATGAGAAACACCCCAGGCTATGAAGGGTGGTACCAGATAGGGGTGTGCATCGGTTGGTTCGGTTTGATTTTGTATATTATCAGTTTGGTTTATCGATTTTTCGATTTTTAAATATGCTAAACCAATAAGAAACCAACAAAATAGTTTTTATCGATTTTCGATTTATCGGTTTTAATTCCTTAACGGTTCGGTTGTTGGTTTACCTGATAAGAATAATAATGAGAATTTGGATTAATAAAAAGCAGATAGAGTATGAAAACTATGTTAACAAACTTGCAAAAGCTATAATTAGTTAATTACAAAATAAAATACTAAAGTGGACAACTAATCACTTAAGTACTATAAAGATTAAAATATGTGAAGTATTGCTATCGTTTCCTATAAATATTAAGTTACTAATATTTAATATTTACAAAGGGGTAAAATAGTAAATTATTATAATCTTATTGGATTATCGGTAATAGTAAAAATCGCTATCGAACCGATAACAATAATTTTTTTTCAAAATCATTAAAAACCCGATAACCTAATAACCCAATAACAATAAACCAATAACGTTTTTATCGGTTCGGTTTTTGCAGAGGTAGTGCTCGTGGTGGTCCATAGGCCAGTGGTGGACGTAGAGTTTGTTATGATGTCCTCGATAGATGAAACGGCCCCAAAAAGTGCCTCGGAAGTGTCCGGAATCATAATTTTCATATATCTAAAAATTCATTTATTATTTTGAAAATCCAACCTGATATTCTTGTTCGGGGGGCAAAATTGAGTGGGAAAATAGGTCTAACCCGAATTTTAGAGCAACCATATCAAAATTCAAAAATTACAAAAATACGATTTAGGAGGGTCAACTTTAAAGGGGCATATCTTTTAGCACACAAAGAACTGGGCGACCCACAACCTTGCAAACTAAACCTTGTTGAATTAGCTTTCCAGCACACTTGGTTTCACCTTATTCAAAGTTCGGATGAAGAATTTATGCCCGTTTTTGTGGAACTCGTTTGTGCAGAGATGCAAATTCTAGCGAGTAATCCATATCACTTCCGCGACGCGGACCAGTATCATTTTGGTCTTATTTTTTTTTCTGACTTCGGTCCAAGACTTTCAAGTCCAGACCATTGACCTCGTCGGATATTAGGAGCTTCTTGAACATAGTGGGTTATTATAGAAGGTTTGTGAATGGGTTCTCCTCTATTGCTTCCCCTATGACAAAATTGACTTAAAAGAAGGTTAAGTTTGTGTGGACCGATGAGTGTGAGAGGAGCTTCCAAACATTGAAAGACAAGCTTGTGTCCGCTCCTATATTGTCACTACCAGATGGGCTTGAGGGATTTGTGGTGTATTGTGATGCTTCCTGGGTTGGTTTGGATGTGTGTTGATGCAAAATGGTAAGGTCATAGCTTATGTTTCTATACAACTCAAGGTACATGAAAGGAACTATCCTACCCATGATCTAGAGTTAGCCACCATTGTGTTTGAATTAAATATTTGGCGTCACTACTTGTATGAGGTGCATGTGGATGTGTTCACAGAACATGAGAGCCTCCATTATGTCTTCACTCAAAAGGATCTCAACTTGAGGCAAAGGAGATGGTTAGAACTTCTTAAAACTATGATATGATTGTGCACTATCATCTGGGTTTAGCAAATGTGGTGGCGGATGCTTTGAGTAGGATGCCTATGGGTAGCCTAGCCCATGTTGATGGTGGTGATAAGGAGATGGCTAGGGAGGTGCATCAATTGGCTAGATTGGGGGTTAGGTTGGAAGAGGTTGGTGATGATGGTGTTGTTGTTGTTGATGGGTCTAAGTCTTCATTGGTTGATGATGTGATAGCAAAATAAGATCTTGACTCCTTCTTGCTTGAATTGAAGGCCTTGGTGAAAGAGGGCAAAGTAGAGGTTTTCTCCAAAGGGGGAGATGGGGCCTTTAGGTTCCAACGTAGGTTGTGTGTGCCTTGTGTTGATGGTTTGAGGGAGAAGATCCTTGATGAGGCCCATAGTTCTTCTTATCCTATCCACCCCGGTTCCACCAAAATGTATAGAGACTTGAGGGACGTGTATTGTTCGGGAGGCATGAAGAGGGACATTGCCAAATTCATTTCCGGTTGCCATAGTTGTCAACAAGTCAAAGCCGAACATTAAAGGCCGGGTGGCGTAACCCAATACATAGAGATTCCAACTTGGAAGTGGGAGGTGACTAGTATGGATTTTGGGGTTGGGTTGCCCAAGACTAGGAAGGGTTTTGATTCCATTTGGGTGGTCGTTGATAGGATGATGAAATCGGCTCACTTTTTTCCTGTTAAAATGACATATGGGGCTGAAGAGTGTGCAATGTTGTACATCCATGAGTTAATGAGGTTACATGGGGTTCCTTTGTCCATCATATCGGATCGTGGTTCACAATTCACTTCACACTTTTGGAGGTCTTTTCAAAGGGGTCTTGGTACAAAAGTTCACCTTAGTATGACCTTTCACCCCCCAAACGGATGGCCAAGCCGAAAGAACCATTCAAACCCTTGAAGATATGCTTAGGGCATGTGTATTAGAGTTGAGGGGTAGTTGGGATGGCCATCTTCCTTTCATTGAGTTTGCCTACAACAATAGCTATCACTCTAGCATCAGTATGGCTCCTTTTGAGGCTCTATATGAGAGACATTGTAGATCACCGGGTGGTTGGTTTGAGGTTGGAGAGGTGGCTTTATTGGGAGCAGATCTAGTCATGGAGGCTCTTGAGAAGGTTAGGATGATTAGAGAAAGGTTAAAGACGGCCCAAAGTCATCAAAAATCCCATGCCGATGTAAGAAGAAGAGACCTGGAATTCAAGGTGGGTGATTGGGTTTATCTGAAAGTGCCGTCATGCGCAGTTGTCGCGAACATGTATTAATTTTGCCTTTGTGACATGTCCACGTCGTGGACCAGACGCAGACCTGTGTATTTTGTTGCAAGTGATTTTTATCTCGGTTCAATGCTTTTGGTTCTTGGGCCTAAGTGTTCCCAAGCGTGAAAATACCTATACTTAGCCATATTTCACCATTATATCATCCAAGACATTACCAAATACTCATTCAAACACTTAGACAAATATTTCTCTCCTAATTTCAAGTCTCAATACTCATCCGGACCTTAAGGTTCTCATTCAAGCTTCAAGTCTCCATCTCCAATCTTCTTCAAAGATCCTCCAAAAGCCAAGGTATGTGGATTTCTTTCATGGGTTCATTCCACCCATGATACCCAAGCTTTCTTTTATCCAAACTTGCATGATTTAAAGTTGATTTACTCATGAGTTTTATCTATTATGAATTTCACTGCACACTATTTTGGGGTTTCATGAGATTATGATTGTTTTAGCATGTTTTGAGCTATCAATCTAAGCTCTAATGTGAGATTTCATGAAGGGTTTTGATGTATATTGCTTGAGGGTGTTACCAAGTGTCTATTGATGGTTTTACATTGAAATTTTCTAGCATGATTTCACTCTTGAATTGCATGATTTTACACTAGCACTATACATCCGTCAAGTGTTTGTTAAAATGTCCGATTATGATTTCCTCGAGGAATTGCAGGCCTAGTGCATGTTTTATGAGTTGAATGACTATATAATGATGAAAGGAATGTATTTATATGATATTATCTATATTCTGTGGGGAAAATGACCAAGCCTTACTCAGGAGGTTGTAGGCCCGGGTAACCGTGTTGAGGGGTTTGTACCTCGATCGCCTCACTCGGGGTTGACAGACCCGTGCAACCATGTCGTGCGGTTTGTACCTTGATAATCATGTTGGAGGTTTGTACCTCATCAACCATGTTGGGGGGTTTGTACCTCATCAACCACATGAAGGGGTTTGTACCTCGTGCGCCTCTCCAAGGAGGTGGTAGGCCTTGGGTATGCACTAATGTGTTCTCTCCTTGCACATGGATTATGTTCTATGTAAACATGTTTTACTTCAAGTATCATTTTTACATGTCATATTGTTAGTATGCTATTTATTGCTTATGATTATGCATTTTGCCTATGGTACCTATCTCTTGTTGCATTGCATCTTACACACTTAGTACATTCAAATGTACTAACGCATACTCTATTCCTACATGATGTCACTATGTAGGAACCAGAGTCCTGCTTGAGCATCTCTATCCACGTGGCTAGTACGATCTCACTCAAGCTTGTTGGTGAGTCCTCCATTCCGGGGACGTTGCTTATGATATCGTACTAAGTTCTAAGACTATCTTCCTTTTATGTATATGTTGACTATATGGGTGAGCCTAGTTGCTTGCCTTGACCCCCGCTCTTATCTATGTAGTAGAGGTGTTGTTGGACATATCATGTGTAATGTTATTAGCTTTTTCTCTCTAGACTCTTATTGTTATGATATGAATGGTGTCCCTTAGCACCGGTTATCCCTATTTCTACTCTTGTTTTGCTATTGTATTGCTTTCGCGACCAAGGATGTGTAATGATGTGCTAAGAGGCTTGCTTGGGGTCCATTCGAGTTCCCCTTGCGCCGTGTCACGTCTAGGCCCTAGGTTTGGGTCATGACAAACTTGGTATCAGAGCACTAGGTTGTTAGATCCTTGGAGTCGAACACACCGCATCAATTAGAGTCTTGTTCATGATTGTGTTGTGCACCAAAACTATGAGCAAGAGGCTATGAAGCGTTTAGGAAATGTTGCCCTTCTTCTTACTCTATGTCGTGCTATAGAAGTTGAGGTAAGGTTTTCCCCCTAATGATTGTCCTTTGCTATGCTAGATCATGCCTAACACAAGAGGAAGAAGAGCCCGCAGTCCCGAGGAACAACCGACTCATGGTGAGCTCCGGGATGCTCTCACCTTGCTTGCACAAGTTGTGGCTAACCAAGCCAACTAAGGGGCCCAAGCCCCTCATGCCCCTACACCGGCATCTTGGGCGAGAGACTCAAGAGAATGAATCCCTCAGAATTCTATGGGTCAAAGGTGGATAAGGACCCTCAAGGGTTCATTAATGAGGTCTACAAGCTGTTGGCTATTATAGGTGTGAGGTCGAAAGATAAGGCAGAGTTGGTGGCCTACCAACTCAAAGGGCTAGCACAAATATGGTACAATCAATGCAAGGAGGAGAAGGGAGTCAACAATGTGGTTCTATAGGAAGAGTTCAAGGTCGCGTTTCTTAATCAGTTCTTCCCTCTTGAGCTTAGGGAAGCTAAGTTGGTGGAGTTCATGAACTTGAAATAAGGGTCTATGAGTGTGACGGAGTATGACCTCAAGTTCAACCAACTCTCTAAGTATGCTCCACACTTGGTTGCTGACTAAAGGTCTAGAATGAACAAGTTTGTGATGAGTGTGTCCGACTTGGTGAGTGACTAATGACGATCCGCTATGTTGATTAGTGACATGGATTTGTCCCATTTGATGACCTATGCCGAACAAATGGAGGAGGAGAACTTGAGGAAGAGAAGTGGTCATGAGGCTAAGAGGGGCCGTTTTGAGGGAAAGTTCCAAAGTCGAAAGAGTGGCCTGTTCCATCAAGGCCAAGGGTCTTCTCATAAGTGGTTGCCAGTGACTTTCCAAGAGCCCAAGGTGTTGGAGGTGTGGTTCTGAATGGTGGGTGTCCAAAATGTGGTAGGGGTCATAGTGGCCCATGCTTGAGGATACTAATGCTTGTTATGGATGTGAGGAGATTGGGCATAAGGTGATGGATTGCCCTCGAAATCGCAACAAGGGTAAGGAGGTTTGTCGACAAGGTGCTAATGGAGTTCCTTTGGGAGAGGTGGTCAACAAGGTGGTGCACCAAGGCACAACCGATTTTGTGCACTCCAAGGGAGGCAAGGGGTTGAGGAGGTTCCCGAATTTGTCACTGGAATGTTAAAAGTCTTTGATTTTGATGTGTAGTCATTGATTGATCCGGGTGCCACTCTTTCTTTTGTTACCCCCTTTATTGCTAAAAAGTTCCATGTTGACCCCGAGTTGTTGTGTGAGTCATATGAGGTATCTACTCCTATTGGTGCATCTATTGTTGCTAGAAAGGTCTATAGAAATTGTCCCATTTGCATCTTGCATAAAATCTTGCCTTGTGATCTTGTTGAGTTAGATATGATTGATTTTGATGTCATTCTTGGGATGGATTGGTTTCATGCATACTATGCCTCTATTGATTGTAGGACCCATAGGGTCAAGTTCCAATTCCCAAATGAACCCATTCTTGAGTGGGAGATTCATGATGTGGTGGTCAAGGGTAGGTTCATCTTATGCATTAAAGCCCATAAGTTGATCTCTAAGGGGTGTCTTTATCATCTCGTGAGGGTTAGGGATGTGGATTCCAAGGTCCTTCCCATAGAGTCGGTTCCGATTATAAATGAGTTCGTTGATATCTTCCCAAATGACCTTCCTGGTGTTCCTCCCGAAAGGGAAATAGATTTTGGTATAGATCTCCTTCCCGATACTCCGGCCATTTCTTTTCCCCTTTATCTATGGCCCCGGTGGAGTTGAAGGAGCAATTGAGGGACTTGTTAGAGAAGGGATTTATTAGGCCTAGTGAATCACCTAGAGGCTACACTGGTGTTGTTTGTGAAAAAGAAGGATGAGTCCCTTAGAATGTGTATTGACTACCGACAACTTAGTAGGGTCACCATCAAGAATAGGTATCCTCTTCCAAGAATTGATGTTTTGTTTGACCAATTGCAAAGGGGTAGCCATTTCTCTAAGATTGATTCAGTCTAGGTATCATCAAGTGAAGATGAGGGAGTGTGATATTCCTAAGACGCCGTCCTTGACTAGGTATGGGCATTATGAGCTTGTTAGTGATGTCTTGTAGGTTGACCAATAAATCGGCCATCTTCATGGACCTTATGAATAGGTTCTTCAAACCCTACATTGATTCATTTGTTGTAGTCTTCGTTGATGATATTATGATCTATTCTCATAGTGAGGAGGAGCATGTAGCTCATTTGAGGGTAGTGTTGCAAAGATTGAGGGAAGAAAAGTTGTATGCTAAATATGAGAATTGTGAATTTTGGTTGAAAGAAGTTACCTTCCTAGGTCATGTGGTGTCGGGGGATGGTATAAAGGTGGATCCTAAAAAGACAGATGTGATTAGAAATTGGCCTAGACCATTGACCCCGTCGGGTATTAGAATCTTCTTGGGCTTAGCGGGTTACTATCAGAGGTTTGTGAATGGGTTCTACTCTTTTGTTTCTCCCATGACTAAATTGAATCAAAAGAAGGCTAAGTTTGTGTGGACCAATGAGTGTGAGAGGAGCTTCCAAACATTGAAAGATAAGCTTGTGTCCACTCCTATTTTGTCAATTCCGGAAGGGCTAGAAGGATTTGTTATGTATTGTGATGCTTCCAGATTTGGTTTGGGTTGTGTTCTAATGCAAAATGGTAAGGTGATAGCCTATGCTTCTAGCCAACTCAAAGTGCATGAAAAGAATTATCCTACTCATGATCTTAAACTAGCCGCCGTGGTATTTGTGTTAAAAATTTGGAGTCATTATTTGTGTGGGGTGCATGTTGTTGTGTTCACCGATCATAAGAGTCTCCAATATTTCTTCATTCAAAAGGATCTTAACTTGAGACAAAAGGAGATGGTTAGAACTTCTTAAGGACTATGATATGAGTGTACATTATCATCCCGGTAAGGCTAATATTGTGGCGGATGCTTGGAGTAGGGTGTCTATGGGTAGCCTAGCTCATATTGATAGTGGTGATTAAAAGGTAGCTAGAGAGATCCATCGGTTGGCTAGATTGGGAGTTAGGTTGGAAGAGGTTGATAATGGTGTTGTTGTTGTTGTTGATGGTTCTAAATCTTCATTGCTTGAGGAGGCGAAAGCTAAGCAAGACTTTGATCCCTCCTTGTAAGAATGGAAGGCCTTGGTTAGTGATGGGAAAGTGGAGGTTTTCTCCCAAGGGGAGATGGTACACTTAGATACCAAGGTAGGTTGTGTGTGCCTTGTGTTGATGGCTAGAGAGAGGATTCTTGATGAGGCTCATGGTTCTTCCTATTCTATTCACCCGGTTCTACTAAGATGTATAGGGATTTGAGAGAGGTGTATTGGTGGGGAGGCATCAAGAAAGACATTGCCAAATTTGTGTCCGGTTGTCATAGTTTCCAACAAGTCAAAGCCGAACATCAAAGGCCGAGTAGCCTAACCCAAGACATAGAGGTTCCTACCTGGAAGTAGGAAGAGATTAATATGGACTTTGTAGTGTGTTGCCTAAGACTAGAAAGGGTTTTGATTCCATTTGGGTTATGGTTGTTAGGATGATGAAATCTGCTCATTTTCTACCGATTAAGACCACATATGGGGCTGAAGAGTATGCTAGGTTGTACATTCATGACTCGGTAAGATTTCATGGGGTTCCTTTTTCCATCGTATCGGATCATGGTGCTCAATTTACTTCATATTTTTGGAGGTCTTTCCAAAGGGGTCTTGGTACAAAAGATAAACTTAATACAACCTTTCACCCTCAAATGGATGGTCAAGCCAAAAGGACTATCCAAAAACTTTAGGATATGCTTAGGGCTTGTGTATTGGCGCTTAAGGGTAGTTGGGATGATCATCTTCCGTTGATTAAGTTTGTATACAACAATAGCTATCATTCTAGCATTGGTATGACTCCTTTTGAGGCTATTTATAGTAGACATTGTAGATCACTAGTTGGGTGGTTTGAAGTTAGAGAGGTGGCTATGTTGGGACCTGATCTGGTTATGGAGGCTCTTGAGAAGGTTAGAATGATTAGAGAAAGGTTGAAGAGGGCCCAAAGTCGCCAAAAGTCCTATGCCGATGTGAGAAGAAAGGATCTTGAATTCGAAGTTGGTGATTAGGTTTAATTGAAGGATTCACCCACGAAGTGTATGGTTCATTTTGGTAAGAAGGGAAAGTTGAGCCCAAGGATATGGGCTCTTATAGGGTAACAAGGAGAATTGGCAAAGTAGCTTATGAGTTAGAATTGCCTAGTGAGATGGATTTGGTTCATCCAGTCTTTCATGTATCCATGTGGAGGAAATGTGTGGGAGACTCTAATGCTATTGTGCCCCTTGATGTTGTGGGTGTTGTTGGAGACAATTTGACCTATTAAGAGGTTCTGGTTCAGATTATGGATAGACAAGTGAAGAGGTTGAGGAACAAGGATGTGACTTCCGTTAAGGTACTTTGGAGGAACCAACAAGTTGAAAGTGCTACATGGGACGCCGAAGTGGACATGCAAAAGCGGTATCCTTATCTTTTCGCTCCACTCAAGCCTAAGGTATCAATCTAAGTCCCGTATGTGATTTCAAGTCTAAATTCATCCTATGACATTTGCATACATTCATGTTTAAATTAACAAGTTCATGATGATTTTACACTTATGTTGAGATTTTTGAAATAATATTTAAGTGCATTGTTGCATCCTTATGTGGGTTGAAATGGTCATGCTTATCTCATATATGTTTCTTTGACATTCGGGGACGAATGTTCCCAAGGAGGAGATATTGAAACGACCCCAAAAAGTGCCTGAAAATGTGCCTCGGAAGTGCCCGAAATTGTAATTTCCATATATCTCAAAATCCGTGCATGATATTAAAAATCCAACTTCGTATTCTTGATCAGGAGGCAAATTGAGTGGGAGGTGGGTCTAACCCTGATTTAAGAAAAAACGATTAACAAATTCATTTTTCATAATTTTCCTTATTACAGAATCGATCCGCGACAGTGCCGCGACGTGCAACTGTCGTGGACATGTATTAATTTTGCCTCCATGCCAGGTTTGTGCCGCGGACCAGACGCAGATCTGTACATTTTGTTGCCAGTGATTTTTATCTTGGTCCAAGGCTTTTGGGTCTTGGGCCTAAGTGTTCCCAAGTGTGAAAATACCTATACTTAGCCATATTTCACCCTCATATCATCCAAGACATTCCCAACTACTCATTTAAACACTTAGACAAATATTTCTCTCCTAATTTCAAGTCTCAAAACTCATCCAGATCTTAAGGTTCTCATTCAAGCTTCAGATCTCCATCTCCAATCTTCTTCAAGGATTCTCCAAGAGCTAAGGTATGTGAGTTTCTTTCATAGGTTACTTTCACCCATGATACCCAAGATTTCTTTTACCCAAACTTGCATGATTTAAAGTTAATTTACTCATGGGTCTTATCTATTATGAATTTCACTGCACACTATGTTGGGCTTCATGAGATTATGACTATTTTAGCATATTTTGAGCGATCAATCTAAGATCTAATGTGACATTTCATGAAGGGTTTTGATGTATATTGCTTGAGGGTGTTACCAAGTATCTATTGATGGTTTTACATTGAAATTTTCTAGCATGATTTCACTCTAGAATTGCATGGTTTTACACTCGAACTACACACCCGCCAAGTATTTGATAAAATGTCCGGTTATGGTTTCCTTGAGGAATTACATGCCCAATGCATGTATTATAAGTTGAATAATATGATGATGAAAGGAATATATGTATATGATATTATCTCTATAGTGTAGGGAAAATGACCAAGCCTCACTCGGGAGGTTGTAGGCCAGGTGAACCATGTTGAGGGGTTTGTACCTTGATCACCTAGCTCGGGATGGGGCAGGCCCGTGCAACCATGTCGAGGGGTTTGTACCTTGATAACCATGTTGGTTTGTACCTCATAAACCATGTTGGAGGGTTTGTACTCATCAACCACATGAAGGGGTTTGTGCCTCATGCGCCTCTCCAAGGAGGTGGTAGGCCTTGGATATGCACTAATGTGGTCTCTCCTTACACATGGATTATGTTCTATATAAGCATGTTTTCCCTCGAGTATCATTCATACATGTCATATTGTTAGTATGCTATTCATTGCTTATGATTATGCATTTTGCCTATGGTACCTATCTCTTGTTGCATTGCATCTTCATACTTAGTACATTCAAACGTACTAACGCATATTCTATTCCTACATGATGTCACCATGTAGGAACTAGAGTCCCGCTTGAGTATCTCTATCCACGTGGCTAGTACGATTTCACTCAAGCTTGTTGGTGAGTCCTTCGTTCCGGGGACGTTGCTTATGATATCGTGCTAAATTCTAAGACTATATTTCTTTTATGTATACATTGACTATTCAGGTGGGCCTAGTTGCTTGTCTTGGCCCCCACTCTTATCTATGTAGTAGAGGTGTTGTTGGACATGCCATGTGTAATGTTATAAGCTCTGATTCTCTGTTGACACTTGTTGTTATGATATGAATTATGTCCCTTAGCCCTAGTTATCCCTATTTCTACTCTTTTTTTGCTATTTTATTGCTTCCGTGACCAAGGATGTGTGTATGATATGCTAAGAGGCTTGTTTGCGGTTCCTTCGGGTTCTCCATTTGCAGTCTCGTGTCTAGGCCCTATTTTGGGTCGTGACAATCACCATGAGTGGTAGGGTGCTATGGTCCACCAACCAATCAAGGGGTTTATACCTAGATAACCAGGTTGAGGGGTTTGTACCTCAATCACCATCGATGGTAGGGTGAGACGATCCACCAACCAGTTGAGGGGTTGGTACCTCAATAGACTATGAATTCTATAATGATGGTCTCTTCTTGACCATGTATTACATTCTATGTAAGCATGATTTACACCAAGAATCTTCCATGCATGCCATATTCCTACATGCTTATTCATTGCCTATGTTATGCATTTCGATTATGTTGCTTATTTCTTGTTGCATTGTATCCTACATACTTAGTACATTCAAACGTACTAATGCATACTCTATGCCTACATGATGTTACCATGTAGGAACCGGAGCCCCGCTTGAGCATCTCCATCCACATGGCTAATATGATTTCACTTAGGCTTGTTGGTGAGTCCTCCATTCTGGGGACGTTGCTTATGATATCGTGCTATATTCTAAGACTATCTTTGTTTTGTGTATACGTTGACTATGAGGGTGAGCCCGGTTGCTTGTCTTGGCCCCCGCTCTTATCTATGTAGTAGAGGTGTTGTTGGACATGTCATGTGTAATGTTATAAGCATTAACTCTCTCTTGACTCTTGTTGTTATGATATGAATGGTGTCCCTTAGCCCCGATTATCCCTATTTCTACTCTTTTGTTGTTATTTTATTACTTCCGTGACCAAGGGTGCGTAATGATGTGCTAAGGGGCTTGCTTGGGGTCCCTTTGGGTTCCCCTTGCGGCATGTCACATCTAGGCCCAAGGCTTGGGTTGTGACATACCTAGAAGACAACCTTTAGGACACGTTTAGGCATTATTAGTTCATGGTTATGTCCTTCAGGTTGACTAATGCCCCTGCTGCTTTTATGGAGTTGATGAACCAAATGTTCAAGCCCTATTTAGACATCTTGGTAATTGTGTTTATAGATGATATCTTGTTTATTCCAAGAATGAGGTCACTCATGTTCAACACTTGAGGACCATATTCAGACATTGAAGGAAGAAAAGTTATATGCAAAGTCCTTAAATTGTGAGTTTTTGCTCAAATCTATTGTACTCCTCAACCATGTTGCGAAAAAAGATGGTATTATGGTTTATCCAGCCAAGATAGCAATTGTTCGTGAGTGGGCCAAGCCTACTTCTGTGACTGAGATTTAAAGTTCCCTTGGTTTTGTGAGGTATTATTGACATTTTGTTCAGGGATTCTCCTTTATAGTTGCCCCGTTGATTAGACTGGCTCAAAAGGATGTGGCTCTCGGTGGTCAGATGATTGTGAAACGAGCTTCCAAAAGCTCAAGGATTTATTGACATCAACACCTATTCTCGCTTTACTCAAGGAGGAAGTTCCATTTGTTGTGTATTATGACACTTTTTTTGTGGTTTCGGTGATGTATTGATACAAAAGGCGAAGGTGATAGTCTATGCTTCTACATAGCTGAAGGTGCATGAGATAAATTACCCTACTCATGACTTGGAGTTGGTTGTGGTTGTCTTGAAATTGTGGCGACATTATCTTTATGTGGTGCATTCTAAAATCTTTATCGATCACTGAAGTCTCAAATGCATCTTTTATCAGCCTAATCTGAATTTGAGATATCATAGGTGGTTGGAGTTGTGTGCCTAAGGTAGGAAATTGGGTGAGATTGATATTAGAGTTAGCTCATTGTGCTACGTATTCCATTCATCCAGGTGTGGAAAAGATGTACAATGATCTAAAACAGCATCATTGGTGGTTTGGATGAGGAGAGACATAGCGGAGTTCATGGCAAAGTGTTTGAATTGTCAACAAGTCAAGTATGAACACCAAAAACTCAGTGGATCGATGCAGAGGATGCCCATCCCTGAGTGGAAATGCAAGAGGGTGACTATGGACTTAGTTACAGGTTTGCCCATGGCTTTGGGCAAGTTTACTTAGTTTGGGTGGTTGTTGATCATTGGACCAAGTCGTCTCACTTTATACTAGTGAAGACTAGCTATAGTATGGAGTTATTTGCTAGATTGTATATCCGAGACATTGTTAGATTGCATGGGGTACCAGTGTCTATAATATCAGATAGATGATCGATTTTTACTTCTCACTTTTGGCAGGCTCTACAACATGGTTTGGGTAGTTGATTAGATTTGAGTTCAGCTTTTCACCCCCAAAGTGATAGTTAGTCCGAGCATACTATTCAGGTGTAGGCGTACATGCTTAGGGCCCGTGTGCATGATTTTGGGGCCTAGCAGGACCAACACTTACCATTGACAAAGTTTGCATATAATAACAGTTACCACTCTAGCATCTAGATGGCACCATTTGAGTCCTTGTATGGCCGGAGGTGTAGATCATTGATTGAATAGTTTGATTCAGGTTCAGCAGAGATGTTGGGTGTTGATCAGCTTCAGGATGCCGTGAACTAAGTTTTATTAATTTAGAGGAGACTTTTGACGGCTTAGAGTCGCCAGAAGAGTTATGTTAATAGGAGGGTTAAACCTCTTGAGTTCTCTGTTGATGACAGTGTATGGTTGAAAGTTTTCACCCATGAAAGATGTGATGCGATTCGGGAAGAGGGGAAAGCTCAATCCCAGATTCATTAACCCTTTTGGGATTTTGAGGCGAGTTGGTGAGGTGGCCTATGAGTTGGCCTTACCACCTAGATTATCAGTTGTTCTATTTTTCATATTTCTATGCTCCGTTTGTACATTGCTGATGAGTCCCATGTAATTTCTTATAATTCAATTGATTTAGGTTTAGACTTGTCTTATGTGGAGGAGCCTATAGCTATATTGGACAGGTAGGCCTAGAGATTCAGATCCAAAGATATAACATCCGTGAAGGTTCAGTGGCTGCACCATTCTGTTGATGAGGTTACTTGGGAGTTGGAGTCAGATATGCAAGCCAAGTATCCTTGAATTTTTTAGGTTTCAGGTACTCATGTTTTCCTTATGTTTGAGGATGAACATTATTTTTAGTGGTGAATGATTTAATGACCAAGTTAGTCACTTTTGAGCTTATCTATGAGAATAGCTGTTTTACCCTTTCATATGTTGTTTTAGTCCTATTTTGAACTATCTGTATTATTGGAACTCCTGAGTAGTAAAAATTGAAATTATGAGTTTTGGCACTATTAGAAGCTTAAGTTGTCGAAAAAGTGAATTATTCTACCATTCTTAGTTCTGGGTGTCGAATTGGAGATCCGTCGATTCCATTAGCTTTGAAACATCGAAACGTTGTAGAACTGAATTAGGAGTAAAAATGAGGTTTTTAGGTCCAATGTTACTGTGACACCCCGTAAATCTATACTCTTATGTATCCATGTTTCAAGCCTCATTTGGTCAGGTTTGGGGTGTATTAGGTCCATGGAGACTCCTAGTACCTAACGAGTCCAAGACTTTTCTAAGAGTTGAGTTTTGGGTGATGGTTCATGCAAGGATCAACTTTAAACAAGCATATATCTTGGAACATTTGGAAATGGGTGTCCCATGACATGTTAAATGAAATCCCTTTGAGTTAGCTTCGCAACGCACTTGGTTTCACCTCATTCCGATGTCGGATGAAGGAGTTATGACCATTTTCGTGAGACCCTCCCGTCCAGTGAAGCCCCTCGGGCACCCATATGGGCAATGTGGCTTTGTACGGGTGGTGGGAAATGTATGGGTCTGGAAAATGGAGTGGGAGGCTAAGTATTGCTCCACGACCAGTGGCACGGGTCGTGTGACTCATCACTGGTCGTGAGGAGGGGCGTGGAGGTGTTTTAGGAGGCTTGACTAGGCGTGGGTGGCATTAGAAGCTAAGGCATGGGCCATAACTGCCTTGTACGACTCGTGTGAAGGGGTACAGGCCGTGGCACCTGGGAGTGTGATGGACTACAACATTTTCTTGTCTAAGTAAGGTGGGACGGACCAGTAAATGGTCCGTGTGACACTACATGGTCCTTGAAAGTGACCGTCAAAGTGACGCCGACGCTAACTTTTTCTCAAGTGGTCCAATTCCATTTTTCTGTCTAAGTCTTGTATCATGGGCACTCTACACGACCCGTAGAGTGCCATATGGCAAGTGAAGTCTCCTATGAGATGACACTTTGCCAATTTTTCCATCCGTTCACTTATGGCGTCTCCGTAAATTTTAATTACTCTAATGCCCTTTTTAGACTTCCAATGCTATCTTAACCTTCCTAAATGACCTAAACAAGGTTCCAAAGGATAAAAACTCATTACTCTCATCTCAAAATCCACTCTCAACTCTCTCAAAAGCATCTATCAAGCCCCAATTCAATTTCAAGGAAACCCAAGAACAAGATTGGATTCAAAGATCATTTTCCAAGCCACCATTCTTCCCAATCTCAATTCCAAGAAACTCTAGACCTAAAGTATGTAGTGTCGAACCATTGGGTCCTTCCACCTATGGTGCCTAAGCCCTCATTCAATTAATATTGCATAATTTAAAGTTGATTTTACAAATGGGTTTTCTTTTATAAACATGTCTATGAACTATGTTAAAAGCTATGTAAAGTTGTTACTATTTTGCCATGTTTTGAGCTATAAATCTTGGATCTATTGTAAGATTTGATAAGTGGTTTTGATGTATATTGCTTGAGGCTGTTGCAAGGTATTGATTGATATTTTAATAATAGATTTACTTGCATGATTTCATCTCTAAATTGCATGCTCTTTTACCCTAATTACACACCCCCAAGGTGCTTGATAAAATGTCTGGTTATGGTTTCTTGAAGAATTGAAGGTCCAAAATGAATGTCGTATGAGCTAAATGATGTTATGATGATTATATGATGATTAAATGATGATTGAAATGTAATGGTTTGATGAGCTAGTTCTATGAAATGCTTAATCCGAAAAGGGATGGGCTCCCGTAAGGAAGGTCACTTAATCCAAAGAGGGACGGGTTCTCGTAAGAAAGGCCACTTAATCCGAAAAGGGACGGGATCTCGTAAGGAAGGTCACTTAATCCGAAACGGGACCAGCTCCTGTAAGGAAGGCCACTTAATCCGAAAACGGATGGGCTCCCGTAAGGAAGGCCACTTAATCCGAAAAGGGATAGACTCCCGTAAGGAGGGTCACTTAATCTGAAAAGGGACGGACTCCCGTAAAGAAGGTCACTTAGTCTGAAAGAGAATGGGGTCCCATAAGGAAGGTGGCTCCAAAAGCTCTTATGTTATGTCGGTTGAGGCTTCTTTACACATTTATATTATGATCTATGTAAGATGAACGATTTGCAAAGCATGACTTACTTAAGAGTTGGTTATACATGCCATATTGTTATTATGCTATTAATTGGTTATTGTTATGCATTTTGATGATGATGCCTATCTCTTGTTGAATTGCATCCCACATACTGAGTACATTCAAACATACTAATGCATACTCTATGCCTACATGATGTTACCATGTAGGAACCGGAGCTCCATTTGGTCATCCTCCTCCTCCACATGGCTAATGGTATCCATTCACGCTAGTTGGCGAGTCCTCATGTGCGAGGGCAATATCTATGTTCTTAAGCTATGTATTAGGAACTACCTTCTTTTTCGTATACATTTACTATGAGGGTGAGGCCAGTTGCTTGTCTTGGCCCCCGTTAACTCCTATGTTAGAGGTGTTGTTGGGCAAGTTATGTATTATGCTTAAGCTTTGATTTACTCATGATATTCAAGCTATTTAAATATGAGTCTCTCCCATAGTCCCAATACCCCTTGTTTATGTTTCTTACGTTGTTTTGCATTGCTTCCGCGACCAAGGATGTGTAATGATATGCTACGAGACTTGTTTGGGGTTCCTTCGAGTTCCCCATTGGCCAGTCATGTCTAGGCCCTAGGCTTGGGTCGTGACAGTTGCAATTTTAGTTGTTTTCAAAATCAAAGTTTGACTTTGATTAACATTTGAAGTTCGGAAGCTCGGATTGAAATTCCAACAGTTCCAATAGTTCTGAAAGGTGAAACTAACATTAGGAATGGTCTTATCATAATTTTTTGAGTTTTCGAGAGCAATTTAGATATTTTGAGTTTTAAACTTATTTATTTGGCTTGGATTGCTAAATATGTCATGGAGACCTTAGAATTAAATTTTGATTATTCCGTTAAGTCTCGATGCCCTTTCTGGTATGGATACATATATGATTAGTGAAATTTTTATTTTGGATGAGTTCTGAGTGCCTAATCTGGATTTTCGATTAGATTTGTGTTTTGCTGGTGCTCAGCTTCTTGTGTAGGCACATCTCTTCTCCTTGTTCGTGTAGAAGCCTCCACGTTCCCAGGGGTCTAGGTATCATTACCCACCACATTCGCGGAGGATCGATCCTCACCGTGGAGTATTTGTGAGTGTGTGGCCACCTTTCTATTTCCTCTCCGCATTCACGCGTTTGTCTCCACAATCATGGAGGTCTTTTGGTAAGCATTTCTTTGCATTTGCAGGACCCCACCCACGATCGCGGAGTACTTCTTAGCCCTGTACAGTGATATATATATCTGAGAAACAACATTTTTCCTCTATTTTCGAACTTTCAAAGCTTTTGGGGCAATTTTGAAAAAACATTTTCGAAGTATTTTGTTGGATAAGTGTTTCTAACACTATATTAATTATTTTCATAAGTTTTATCTTGGTTTTGACCTAAATATACGATTTTGATTGTCCAAAATTGGGGATTTTTGGTGTTAGATTTTGAAACTTTAAAGTGTGATTTCTCCTTCTATTTGAACTCAATATTTGTGGGATTTTCACGGACTCCATTTTTCATGTAGAACCTGATTTTAAAGTCAATTTCTAAATTTAGGTTCTTCAAATTTTAGCCGTAATTTTGGCCATTTTGCCCCTAAGCCTAATTTATGCCAATATGGGTATTAAAATGCACCTCTTGATATGTAGTATCTATTTCTGATAGTGGTTGATTGATTCGAGGATCTTTTGGAGGCTTGAGTTGATGGAAAGCTTGTTCGAGTGCGATTTCGACATCGTGGTAGGTTTGGTTAACTGATGAGACCATATTTTGGATTCATTTTGGGCTTAGAATGCAAAGAAATATTCTCTTCGGTGTGCTATCATATTCCAAATACTAACTAATATGCATGTGTTATGGAAGGAATGGAACTAAAGTTGCACAAGTGGAGAATACTCAATAAAACTTGGAAAAGGAGCAAAAGTGTGAAAAAGGCGGATATAAGCGGCCTTGCCCGACCTAGTCATCGTATTGCCAAATACTCATTGGGACCACCTAATATGTCACTAATCAACTTTAAATTTCATGTTGTAAATACGGTCAGAAGCGAAGTCGCAAAACATATTTGGCGTATCGCCGAATGGCTGAAGAGACTGCCTAATGTTGTAGAAGTCAGGACCCCAAGCTCACAATAGAAAGGTGACACTAAGGGATTTTGGTGTATCATCGAACATGATATGCAGAGTAATAGATCATTGTCTATTCTTGCAGAGGCTCAAACCTTCAAGGGGATGTAGAGGAAAATGGTCAAGTGCACATTCAGCGCATCACAGGAGTCCTCGGCGATGGCCGACCTTGACCACCAAATGAGAACTTTGTGCACAACCTCTCATAATTTTGTATAGACTATTTAAGGACTTTGGGAAGGACATTGTACATATCATTCACTTCAGATTTTTAAAGAGAGTGAAAGTGAGATTAGGGTACTTAGAACATTCTTGAAGAGTACAAGGGAGAAAGGGTTTCAAGCTTGTGGAGGCACAAATTGGAGAGATTTGCTGGTGTAAATCAACTTTTCTCTTTTAATCCTTGATACCCATGTACTTAGCTGCTGAATTTAGTATTGAATCTGCATTTTCTAGTATGAGTGGTTAAAACCCCCATATTGGCGGTGTGTAAATAGTATGGGTTTCTGACTTCTAATGTTGGGTCTTTAAAATTTTTGCTATATTGTTGTTAATCTTAGTGAATTTATGTCTATTGCTAACTTATATCTATAATCCTAAGGTTTCAAACTTGGGTTTTATTTTAGATATCTAATTATTGCTTTAATCTGAGTAGTTAGCTTGTGGAATGGATGTATTAGCTGGAAACCTTCTGGGGTTTTAATTGAATGCCATACCCATGGGTTCAACGGCTAAGGTATTAGGTGGTTTGATGTGATTTCTCAAGACAGTGTCTCCTAGAACGATCCGCGTATGATATTGTAATTGAATCATGCAAAACACCTTAATGTCTTAATTGAACTAAGGTTACCAACATCCTATCCTATTCACTTATCTTTAAATCAATTAGTCAAATATTTAGATCCAAATTAGTAGATCTAGTCCCATATTTGCACATCCCCAACGCCTCTCAATATTTGTGGGTTAATTTGCTAAATAGTTGTAGTTTACTGAATCCGAATCTTTAATTATTTTAACCCCCCCAATTTGACCTATAATGCCCTAATTCAATGAATACTTCAACTCTCAAACCTTCACTCCCTGTTGGATTTGACCTCGATTCTATTGTTAGGTAATATGCTGATGACGACCGTCCCTGCTTCTTTTGAGTAGTAGTTGCTATATTTACTTAGAAAAATACATATATTTTTCTTCAAATATGCATATATTTACTTAGAAAAATAGTTGTTAAACTTTATAAGTATCATATAATAACATGAATATCATGAAATAATCATAAGCATGTGCATTTATTTGAGGAATTTAAACGAAAGGTAAAATACTTAGTCTGGAACTTTATGGGTGAAAGGATGCCCATAAATCAACTCAAAAACCTAGAGAAACTAGAGAGAAACAAAATTGAAGCCTTTGGGGAAGAAACCTTGGAAACCTTAGTCTTGTTCTTGAGAGCTTCTTGCCTTAGAATTTTTTAGAGTAAAGAATGAGAGAATGAACGAAGGGATTAAGGCTTAGAGACTGATATAGGGCCCCTTTTTCCGTCCCCAAATGACATAATTTAGGAATAGAAAGGATGAGAATGACAAAGATCCCCTCATTCAAACTGTTGGAATCAACCTATGAGACTTCGACGACGGGCCATAAGTCAATCCATGGGCTGTAAGTCCCTTCATCTAATAAAATATTTGAAATTTCCCGAATATTGACTTTGCTGGACTCAAAACCACTACAAATGTTACAGGCCGTAAAATCATTCACTAGCCTTGTTTTGACTCATAGAGTCCTTTCACACTTAGCCATTTTCACCTTTTTCTTTGCCTCATTCCACGACGATCATTTACGGGCCGTATCCCATTTTATGGACCTTCTCATAACTTGTTGGGCATCTTTTAAAAATCTCCAAATTTCCTTCATGTCTGGGGTCCCACTCATAAAACCACATATGGGATGTAAGGTATCCTACGGGCCATCAATTACTCCATGGTTTACCTCACAATTGGAAAATTTTTCCCTTCTTGAAGTTCTATGTTTATGAACAAAACCTACGGGTCGTATGTCAACTTACGGGCCGTAAGTCGCCCCAAAAACCAGACTTCAAGTCATTTTCTAGGCCAACTTTTTTGTACTCAAGGCTCCTAAACTGGGGGTCATTACAATATCTCCCCCTTGGGAACATTCGTACCCGAATGTACTTAAAGTCAGGCTCTAAAGAGTAAATTAGTAGCTAATAATCTAGTATGAATGCAAAAATGCAAATTAAACATCATTTCTCAAGAATTTCAGATTTCATACTTCCAATATGTCTCAAAACTCTTCATAAACATCAAAATAAATACAATTATCAAGAAAACTAAAATAAATGGAGTTGGAGGTTTTTTGGAAGATTTCATAATACCTTAGGCTGAAGTAGAGTGGAAGAGATGTGGATAACGTTTCATCATATCCCCTTCTGCTTCCCATGTAGCACCTCAACTTGTTGGTTTCTCCATACCAGTTTGATAGATGCATTTTCCTTATTCCTTAGCTTCTCTACTTACTTGTATAGAATTTCAACCGGTACCTATTCATAACTGAAATCATCTTCAATGTTCGCATCATGCAGAGGAACTATGGAAGATGGGTCACCTATGAATTTCCTCAATGTCGACAGGTGGAAGACTGGATAAATCAAATGCAACTCATTGGGTAGATCTAACTTATATTCCACTTTTCCCACTCTTCTCACCACCTTATAAGGTCCCACATATCTAGGACTCAATTTCCCTTTCTTACCAAATTGAAGAAGGCCTTTCATAAGGGACACCTTCAAGTAGACCCAATCACCAACTTGGAACCTAAGTTCCTTTTTTCTCATAACAGAGTATGACTTTTGTCAACTTTGGGCTGTTTGCAATTTCTCAATTATGCTTTTAATTTTATCCATAGCATTCATCATCAAGTTCAGTCCCATTAATGCCACCTCATTAACTTTGAACAATTGGATAGGTGATCTAAACTATCTACCATACAATACTTCGAATGATGCCATCCCAATACTTGCATGAAATCTATTGTTGTAGGCAAACTCGATAATTGGAAAGTGTTCATCCCACTTCCCTTAAATTCCAACAAAGAAGCTCTCAACATATCCTCCAATGTTTGAATAGTCTTTTCGGCTTGCCCGTTAGTTTGGGGATGAAAAGTCATACTTAACTTCACTCTAGTGCCAAGTCTTCCTTGAAAAGACTTTAAAAAATGAGACGTGAATTGAACTCCATGATCCGATATGATGGATAATAAAATCCGATGTAGCCTCACCAACTCTCAAATATACAAATGGGCATAGTCCTCGTCAGTGAATGTAGTCTTAACCAGTTGGAAATGAGCCGTCTTCATCATGCAGTCAACTATCACCCATATGGAGTCAAAATGCTTTTTGGTCTTTGGAAACCCAACTACAAAGTACAGGTTGATCTCTTCCCACTTCCTAGTAGGAATGCCAATATCTTGTCCTAGGCCACCTAAGCTTTGGTGTTCAACCTTGACCTATTAGCAATTGGCACACTTAGACACAAATTAAGCAATGTCCTTTTTCATTCCATTACACTAATAAATCTGCCTCAAATCCCTATACATCTTGCTAGTACCAAGATAAATGGAATATGAAGAGTTATGGGCTTCTTGCATTATCAACTTCTTCAACTCACTATCATTAGGCACACACAACCTCCTTTGGTATCAAAGTACACCATCTCCCCCTTGTGAGAAGACTTTTATCCTTCCATCTTTCACTAAGGTTTTCAACTCAAGCAAGGTGGGATCAAGAATTTGCTTAGCCTTAAACTCATCAATGAAAGAAGATGTGGACCCTTGAAGAACCATTGCACCACTACTTCCAGACTCGCTCAGTTTCACTCCTAGTCTAGCCAACCTATGGACATATTTGGCTAACTCCCTTTTGCCATTATCTTCAATATGGGACACACTACCCATTCAAATTCTACTAAGGTGTCAGCTACGATATTGGCTTTCCCAAGGTGGTACTTCACACTCATATCATAATCCTTGAGTAGCTCTAACCACCTCCGTTGCCTTAAGTTGAGATCATTTTGGGTGAAAACATGTTGGAGACTCTTGTGCTCGGTGAAAGTGAAAACATCCATATGAACTTCGTACAAGTAATGTCGCCAAATCCTTAAAGCAAACACCACCCCCCCAAGGTCAAGATCATGAGTTGGGTAATTCTTCTCATGCACTTTCAACTTCCTTAAAGCATAGGCAATCACTTTACCATTTTGAATTAACACACATCCCAACCCAATCCTTGATGCATAATAATACATGAAAAATAAATCATTCCTTTCTAAGCAATGTTAATATGGGGGCTGAAGTCAATCAATCCTTTAAAGATTGGAAACTTGTCTCACATTCATCTGTCCACACAAACTAAGCCTTCATTAAGTTAGCTTGCTGAGTGGTGATGAAATGGTGGAGAAGTCTTGCACAAACTATCTATAGTAATAGGCTAGACCTAAGAAACTTTGTATGTCAGTAGAAGTCAATGGCCTTGGCTAGTTTCTGATTGCTTCTATCTTCTTAGCATCAACTTTGATTCCATCTCTAGATACCACATGCCCAAGGAAGGCAACCTTTATCTAGCCAAAACTCGCACTTATCAAACATTGCATAGAGCTTTTGTTCTTTTAGGGTTTGCAATACTAGCCTCAAGTGCTCCATGGGATCTTGCTTACCTCAAGAGTAGATAAAGATGTCATCAATAAGCACCACAATAAACATGTCAAGGTAAGGCTTGACCACCTTATTTATGAGGTCCACGAATATCACCGGTGCATTACTGAGGCCAAACAACATCACCATAGACTCAAAATGACCATACCTAGTTTAGAAAGCCATCTTGGGGATGTCACTCTCTCTCACCCTCAACTAGTGATAAACGGATCTCAAATCAATTTTGGAGAAATGCCTATAAATGTAACTATCACTGTAATTCTCATTACCACTTATAATGGAAGTATCTATACAGATTTGAGACTAAAGATAATTGTCAATGCAACTATTAATATGATTATTCCAACTATATTGAGTATCACACATGTAAGACATGTAAAAATTATAGTAGGGATCTTCGCCCCTAAATCCATTATTCAGATAACTCAAGTTTCGATAACTATCAAAAGCACTTTCTAGTTCACTCAGAAAAGAATAATCGTTGTCAATCTTGAGTATCCTCTTGTAGTTGATCAAACAAATCAACCATCCTTGAAATGGGATACTTATTATTGGTGGTAACCCTATTGAGTTGCAAGTAGTCAATGCACATGTGGAGAGACCCGTCCTCCCTTACAAATTGTATCGAGGCACCCCATGGAGACCGACTAGGTCTAATGAAATCCTTCTCCAAACAAATCCTTCAGTTGCTTCTTTAACTCCTTCAATTCTGTGGGAGCCATTCTATAAGGAGGGACCGAGATAGGTTGAGTAAGGGTAAGAGGTCTATATTGAAGTCTATCTCCCTCTTGGGAGGAAGACCCGATAACTCATCTGGGAAGACATCAGGAAACTCACTTACAACAGGGACCGACTCAAGCGAAGGGACTTTGGAAGAAACATCTTTGACCCTCAACAAGTGGTAGATGCACCCCTTGTAAATTATTTTGCAGGCCTTTACAAAAGAAATGAATGGACCCTACATGAAGAGTTGCTACCCTCCTATTCAAGAATTGACTCATTATAGAATTGAAATTTAACCCTACAGGTTCTACAGTCAATGAAAGCATAAGCAACATGCAACCAATCCATCCTCGGAATCACATCAAAGTCTACCATGGAAAGATCGACTAAGTCACATGAAATTACTTTATGCAAGACAGAAATGTGACAACTTCTATAGACTCTTCGGGCTATGATAGACTCACCTATAGGGTTACTCACCTCATAGGGCTCATGGAAGATTTTGGGACATTTATGAAACTTATATTCAAAGAATAGGGTTACAAAAGACAAATTTGCTCTCGGAACTAAAAATAGATATGCATCATAATCAAAAACTCTTAAGATGCCGGGAATCACATCCAGAGCTACTTTGACCTCTTGGCGGCCTGAAGAGCATAGAATGGGTTGGTGCCTTTTGCCCCTTGGACTTGACCCCTTTGGCCTTCAAGCCTTGTGCCTCCGTTCCTGCAATCCTTATCATGGTGGCTGAGCTTCCTAAAAATGAAATAAGAATTGACTCAACTAAGCATTTTCCTTTGAAATGCTTCCCACACTTAGGGCAATTTGGACTTTGGGGCTTGGGAGCCACCCCTTTGTCCTTCCGGGGAGGAGGAGTATTAGTGGATCCTTTCCCACATTGCTTTTCACTACCTTGAAATTTAATGCAACTACCCTTTTGGTAAGAGTAACTCCCACCTTTAACTTGAGCCCTCTTGGATTTCCTT
>JAPFFP010055854.1:0-28626 GCA_026153255.1 Solanum medicagineum | reverse complement strand
ACTTTCAAGGATAAGCTTGTGTCTGCTCCTAGCTTGTCACTGTCGGAAGGGCTAGAAGGGTTTGTTGTGTATTGTGATGCCTTAAGAATTTGGTTGTGTTGTGTTTTAATGCAAAATGGTAAAGTGATAGCTTATGCTTCTAAACTATCACGACCCAAGCCTAGGGCTTAGATGTGACGCGATGAATGGGGAACCCGAAGGGATCCTAAGCAAGCTTCTTAACATATCATTATACATCCTTGGTTGCGAAAGCATTTGAACAACAACAAGAACTTAAGACAAGGGTAAGGGGCTAAAAGAGGTCTTTTATATCATAAAACATCAAGATTATCAAATAATGTCAAATCTTGTAGCATCATTATATAACTTGTCCAATAACACCTATACATTTAGAATTGAGTGAGAGCCAAGTCAACTTTTCGGGCTCACCCTCATAGTCAAAAGCATACAAATAGATAATGAAAGTCTTTGCAAAATATAAGAACAAGAGATATCATCCCCGAAGTTGAGGACTCACCAATCTTTCTTGAGAAGATAGTACTAGCCATGAGGAGGATGAGGATGATCTTGAGGAGCTCCGGTTCCTACATGGTAATATCATATAGGCATAGAGTATGCGTTAGTATGTTTGAATTTACTAATTATGCAGGATGCAATGCAACAATAGATAGGTAGCATAATCAAAATGCATAATCGTAGGCAAGATATTATATATTAGCAACATGGCATGCATGAACAATTCTTGAAGTAAAACGTGCTTATATAGTACATAGTACATGTCCAGGAAGAGAGCATTATCATAGACCAAGCAACTTAGTACCTCGAATTCAAGGCATGCCACTCGCTTGGAAGGTGGATGACATATATACTCCTCATCTTTTGTAGTACACGATTGCTACCACCCGACAAGGTGGATGAGATATATACCCTCACCTATGGTATTACGAGATTTCCACCACCCGACAAGGTGGATTATGTATATACCCCTCATCTATTGTAGTACGAGAATGCCACCACCCGCAAAGGTGGATGAGGTATATAACCCTCATCTATGGTATGGTCACCTGCAACGGTATGGATACTTTTCATTAATTTAACACATCTATAACTCCTTTTCATAATCATAAAGTCATTCAAGTCGTAAGTCATGCAATGGATAATCAATAGCTCAAGAACCCTAAATCGGACATTTTATCAAATACTTGGTGGGTGTGTAATGCTAGTGTAAAACCATGCAATTCAAAAGTTAAATCATGCAAGAAAACTTGAAGTAAATCAACCCACCAACACTTAATAATACCACCTTGAAACATACATTGAAACCCCTCATCAAACCTCAAATTAGATCATAGATTCATAGCTCAAAACATGCTTAAACAATCAAATTTTTACAAAACCCAACATAATTCATAGTCAAATTCATAATAAGAATACCCATAAGTAAATCAACTTAAAAACATGCAATTCATGTAAAAAGGAAGCTTGGGCACCATAGGTGAAAGGATCCAATGGTTGAAACCCACAAAACTCAACTTTGGAGAACTCCTTAATGAATATTGAGATGAGAACTTGAAGCTTGAATTCGTAAATGAGTTTAAGACACTTGAATTTTGAGTGAGTATTGGGGAATGTATTGCATGATATGGTTTTGAAATATGGCTAAGTATAGGTGTTTTTATGTAAGAGAAGACTTACGCCCAAAACCCAAAGACCTTGGACCGAGCAACAAAAATAGTCAAAAATACACATGCGGGTACCCTAGCTGTGTCGCGCCAAGGGCACACAGAGCTCACTGGAAGTCGTCAATTTGAAAAATTAAATTTTGATACGGACGCTCCAAAATCGGGGTTATACCCACTCGCCATTCAATTTTGACCTCTGATCAAGAATATGAAGTGGGATTTTCGATATCATGCACGGATTTTGAGATATATGGAAATTACGAATCTAGGCACTTCCAAGGCACATATTTGGGAACTTTTTGGGGTCGTTTCAATGTCTCCCCCTTGGGAACTGTCATCCCCCACTGTCAAAGAACATATATAGGAGAAATAAGCAAGATAATTTTAGCCCACACTAGAATGCAACAATGCACTTAAACCTCATTTCAAAAATCTCAACATAAGTGTCAAAATTACCATGAACTTGTCAACATAAATATGAATGCATACAAATGATATAGGGGCTGGAACATAAGACTTGAAATCACAGAGGGGACTTAGAATTAGTACCTTCGGCTTGGGTAGAATGAAAGAGATAGTGATATTGCTTTTGCATGTTCGCTTCGACCTCCCATGTAGCACTTTCGACTTGTTAATTCCTCCCAAGGACCTTAACGAAAGCCACATCCTTATTCCTCAACCTCTTCATGTGTCTATCTAAGATCTCTACTAGAACCTCTTCATAAGCCAAGTTGTATTCAACAACACCCACAATATCCAATAGGACAATAGCATTCAGGTCACCCACACACTTCCTCAACATGGATACATGGAATACCGGATGAACCAAGTCCATTTCACTAGGAAACTCCAACGCATAGGCTACTTACCCAATCCTCCTCAACATATTATAAGGAACCACATATCTTGAACTTAATTTACCCTTTTTACCAAAAGGAACCACACCCTTCATGGGTGATACCTTCAAATAGACCCAATCACTAACCTTAAATTCAAGATTCCTTCTCCTCACATTGGCATAGGACTTTTGAGGAATTTGGGCTATTTTCAACCTTTCCCTAACCAACCTTACCTTCTCCATAACCTCCATGACAAGATACGGACCCAACAATACCATTTCCCCTTCCTTAAACCATCCAACTGGGGACCTACAATGTCTACCATAGAGGTCCTAAAAAGGAGCCATACCAATGCCAGAATGATAGCTATTATTATAAGCAAATTCAACCCATTGAAGATGATTATCCCAACTACCCTTAAAATCTAATAGGCAAGATCTAAGCATATGCTCAAAAGTTTGGATAGTTCTTTCGGCTTAGTCATCCGTTTAAGGGTGAAAGGCCGTACAAAGCTTTACCTTGGTAACAAGACCTTTTTGGAGGGACCTTCAAAAATGTGAAGTCAATTGAGAACCACGATATGATATGATAGATAAGGGGCACCCCATAACATCTAACCAACTCATGAATGTAAAACTTAGCATAATCTTCGATACCATATGTAGTCTTAACCAGTAGGAAATGAGCCAACTTTATCATTCTACCAACCACAACCTAAATAGAATTAAAAACCTTGCTAGTCTTAGGCAACCCAACCACAAAATCCATGTTAACTTCCTCCCACTTTCAAGTAGGAACCTCTATATCTTGGGTTACGCTACTCGGTCTTTGATGCTTGGCTTTGACTTGTTGCCAATTATGGCAACCAGACATAAATGTAATAATGTCTCTCTTCATGCCACCCCACCAAAACACTTCCCTAAAATCTCTATACATTTTTGTAGAACTAGGTAAATAAAATAGGAAGAATTATGAGTCTCATCTAAAATCTTCTCTCTAAAGTCACCAACACTAGGCACACACAACCTACCTTGGTACCTAAAGGCACCATCTCCCCCTTGGGAGAAAACCTCCACTTTGCCATCTCTCACCAAGGCCTTCAATTCTAACAAGGAGGGGGTCAAAATCTTGCTTTGCTTCTACCTCATTAACCAAGGAAGATTTTGAACCATCAAAAGTCATGATACAACCGTTATCAACCTCTTCCAACCTAACCACCAATCTAGCAAACTGATAAACCTCTCTAGCCACCTCTTTGCCCCCATCATCAACATGAGCAAGGCTACACATAAATACCCTACTCAAAGCATCGGCCACAACATTAGCTTTACCGGGGTGATAACGCACACTCATATCATAGTCCTTAAGAAGCTCTAACCACCTTCATTGCCTCAAGTTAAGATCTTTTTTGGGTGAAATCATATGGGAGACTCTTATGATCGGTAAACACATCAACATGGACTCCATACAAATAATGACGCCAAATTTTCAAAGCAAAAACTACGGTGGCCAATTCAAGATCATAGGTAAGATAATTCTTTTCATGCACGTTGAGTTGTCCAGAGGCATAAGCTATCACCTTACCAGTTTGCATCAAAACAGAACCCAAACCAACTCTAGAGGTATCACAATATACAACAAACCCTTCTAACCCTTCCTATAGAGACAAGATAGGAGCGGAGGCAAGCTTATCCTTCAAAGTTTACAATCTCTTTTCACACTCAATGGTCCATAATAATTTAGCCTTCTTTTAAGTCAACTTAGTATAGTAAAAGCAATAGAAGAGAACCCGTTCACTAACCTCCGGTAAGAACCCGCTAAATTTCTAATGTCCGATGGGGTCAAAGGTCTAGGACAATTCCTAATCAATTTTATCTTCTTAGGATCCGCCTCAATACCATCCCCGGACACCACATGATCTAGCAACACAACCTCTTTCAACCAAAATTCACATTTTTCATACTTAGCATACAATTTTTCTTCCCTCAATTTTTGTAGCACCACCCTCAAATGACTCACATGTTCCTCCTCACTATAAGAATAGATCAAGATATCATCGATGTTACAAGAATAGATCAAGATATCATCGATGAAAACCACAACAAACAAATCAAGGTAGAGTGTAAAGACCTTATTCATAAGATCCATCAAAAACTTGTTCATCCTAGAAGTCGGGTCGACAACCAAGTGTGGAGCATATTTAAGAGTTGGTTGAACATGAGGGCATACTTTCTTACACTCATAGATTCTTGCTTCAAATTTATGAACTCCATCATTTTAGCCTCCTAAGCTCAATAGGGAAAATCGATTGAGAAATGCTGCCTTAAAATCCTCCCATAGAACCAAATTGTTGTTCCCCTTCAACTCCTTCAATTAAGTATACCATATTTTAGTCACCCCCTTAAGTTGGTAAACCACTAACTCTGCCTTCTCCTCCGACCTAACACCCATAATAGCTAACACTTTGTATACCTCATCAACAAATTCTTGAGGGTCCTCATCCACTTTAGACCTATAGAACTCTAGTGGGTTCATTTTGTACACCTCATCCACTTTAGACCCATAGAACTCCAGTGGGTTCATCCTCGTAAAGTACCTCACTTGAGATGCTAGAGTAGGATCATGAGGGGCTTGAGCCCCTTGACTGACTTGATTAGCCTTAGCTTGAGCTAGCAAGGTGAGAGCATCATGGAGTGCTCCATGAGCTGGTTATTCCTCGGGTGTGCGGGCTCTTCTTCCTCTTGTGTTAGGCATGATCTAAAAATGGCAAAGAACATTTGTTAGAGGGGAAACCTTACCTAACTTCTATAGCATGACATAGATCATGAAGAAGGGAAATATTTCCTTAAACGTCTCATATCCTACTACTCATAGTTGTGGTGAACAACATAACCATGAATAAGACTTTAATCAATGCGGTGTGTTGGATGTCGAGGATCATTAACTACCTTGTGCTCTGAAACCAAGTTTTTCACGATCCAAGCCTAGAGCCTAGAAGTGACATGGTGAATGGGGAACCCGGATGGACCCCAAGAAAGCCTCTTTATATATCATTATACATACTTGGTCCCAGAAGCATTTGAACAACAACAAGATCGTAAGCCAAGGGTAAGGGGCTAAGGGAGGTCTTTCATATTATGAAACATCAAGAGTGTCAAAGAGAGTCAAAACTCATAGCATCATTACATAACTTGTCCAACAAAACCTCTACACTTGGAATTGAGCGGGGGCCAAGACAACTTTCGGGGCTCACCCTCATAGTCAAAAGCATACAAATAGATAATGAAAGTCTTTACATAACATAAGAACAAGACATATCGTCCTCGGAGTTGAGGACTCACCAAACATGCTTGAGAAGATAGTGCTAGCCATGGGGAGGATGAGGATGATCGTAAGGAGCTCTAGTTGCTACATGGTAACATCATGTAGGAATAGAGTATGCGTTAGTATATTTGAATGTACTAAGTATGTCGAATGCAATGCAACAAGAGATAGGCAACATAATCAAAATGCATAAATGTAAGCAAGAGATAGTATATTAGAAACATGCAATGCATGAACAATTCTTGAAGTAAAATTTTCTTATATAGGACATATTACATGTGTAGGAAGAGACCATCATCATAAACCAAGCAACTTAATACATGGATCCAAGGCATGCCATCTGCTAGGAAGGTTGATGAGGTATCTACCCCTCATCTTTAGTAGTATGGGATTGCCACCACCTTACAAGGTGTATGAGGTATATACCCCTCATCTATGGTAGTATGAGATTGCCACCACCCGACAAGGTAGATGAGGTATATACCCCTTATCTATGGTAGTACTGGATTTCCACCACTCGACAAGGTGGATGAGGTATATACCCCTCATTATGGTATGGTCACTTGCAAATATATGGATAGTTTCCATGAATTTAACACATATATACCTTCCTTTCATCATCATAAAGTCATTAAAGTCATAAGTCAAGCAATGGATCATCAATAGCTTAAGAACCCTACACCAGACATTTTATCAAACATTTGGTGGGTGTGTAATTCTAGTGTAGAACATGCAATTCAAGAGTCAAATCATGCAAGAAAACTTGAAGTAAATCAACCCACAAACACTTGATAATATCACCTTGCAACATATATTGAAACCCCTCATCAAACGTCAAAGTAGATCATAGCTGCATAGCTCAAAACATGCTTAAGCAGTCAATTTTTGCAAAACTCCAGCATAGCTCATAGTCAAGTTCATAATAAGAAAACCCATAAGTAAATCAACTTAAAAAAATGGAATTTATATAAAAAGTTAACTTGGGCACCATGGATGAAAGCACCCAATGGTTAAAACCCACATACCTAAACTTTGGAGAATTCCTTGATGAAGATTAAGATGAGAACTTGAAGCTTGATTGAGCTTCTTGAATCCAGAAATGGGTTTGGGACACTTGAATTTTGAGTGAAATAATTGTCTAAGTGTTTAAGAGAGTATTGGGAAATGTCTTGTGCGATATGGTGTTGAAATATGGATAAGTATAGGCTTTTTTACGTTTGGGAAGACATATGCCCAAGACCCAAAGGCCTTAGACCGAGCAAAAAGAAAAAATAGTCAAAAAATACACATCTGCGTGCCCTGGCCACATCACGCCCGGGGCGCACAGAGCTCACGGTAAATCATCACTTTGAAAAATTAAATTTTGATATGATCGCTCTAAAATTGGGGTTAGACTAACTTCCCAATCAATTTTTCCCCTGATCAAGAATATGAAATTGAATTTTTGATATCAGATTTTGTTATATACGGAAATTACGAATTTAGGCACTTCCAAGGCACATCTTTAGATACTTTTTGGGGTCGTTTCATAGACAACTCAAAAAGCATGAAAAAATTATCCTACCCATAATCTTGAATTGGCTGCCATGGTAGTTGCTTTGAAAATTTGGCATCATTATTTGTATGGGGTACATGTTGATGTGTTCACCAACCATAAAAGTCTCCTATATGTATTCACCCAAAAAATTCTCAACTTGAGACAACGAAGGTCGTTAGAGCTTCTTAAGGATTATAATAGGAGTATGCAATATCACCCGGGTAAGGCTAATATTATGGTCAATGCTTTGAGTAGGGTGTCTATGGGTAGCCTTGCACATGTTGGGGAAGAGGGCCAAGAGGTGGTTAGAGAGTCCATTGGTTGGCTAGATTGGGAGTTAGGTTGAAGGAGGTTGATAATGGTGGAGTAGTGGTGGTTGATGGTTCTAAATCTTCATTGATTGAGGAGGTGAAGCCAAAGGAAGATCTTGACACCTCCTTGCTAAAATTGAAGGTGTTGGTGAGAGATGTTAAGGTCAAGGTTATCTCCCAAGGGGGAGATGGTGCCCTTAGGTACCAAGGCAGGTTGTGTGTTCCAAGTGTCGATGACTTGAAAGAGATGAATCTAGATGAGGCTTATAATTCTTCCTATTCTATTAACCCAGTTTCTACGAAGATGTATAGAGATTTGACGGAAATGTTTTGGTAGGTGGTATGAACAGAGACATTGATAAGTTTGTATCCGGTTGCAATTAATTGCCAACAAGTCAGACTAATATTAAAGGTCGGGTGGCCTAACCTAAGACATAGAGATTAATACTTGGAAGTGGGAGGAGATTAACATGGATGATATTGTTGGGTTACCTAAGACTAGAAAGGGTTTTGATTCTATTTGGGTTGTGGTTGATAGGATGACAAAGTCGGCTGTATTTCCTACCAGTTAAAAGTAAATATGCTGCCAAAGATTATGCTAAGTAGTACATTCATGAATTTGTTAGATTGTATGGAGTGACTTTGTCTATCATATCAGATCGTGGTGCTCAATTCACTTCACACTTTTTAAGGTCCTTCAAAAGAGGTCTTGGTACCAAGGTTAAGCTTAGTACGGACTTTCACCCTCAAACGGATGGCTAAGCCGAAAGAATTATCTAAACTCTTGAGGATATGCTTAGGGCTTGTGTATTGGAGTTTAAGGGTAGTTGGAATGATCATCTTCCATTGATTGAGTTTGCTTATAATAATAGCTATCATGCAAGCATTGGTATGTCTCCATCGGAGGAACCAACAAGTTGAAGGTACCACATGGGAAGCCGAGGCGGACATGCAAAAGCGATACTCCTATCTCTTCCATTTTACTGAAGCCTAAGGTACTAATATAAGTCCCCTATATGATTTCAAGTCTTAAGGTTCGGCCCTTATGTCATTTGCATGCATTCATGTTCATGTTGACAAGATTATGGTCATTTTGATGTTCATGATTGAAACTTTGTGAAAATAATGATTATATGCATTTATTGCATCCATGTTTGGTTAAAAATCTTCATGATTGCTTTCCTTGTATACGTTTCTTTGATGTTCGGGGACGAATGTTCCCACGGGGAGATATTGTGACACCCCGTGACTCCATGCTCTTGTGTATCCATGTATCAAGACTCATTTGGTTGGGTTCGGAGTGTATTAGGGTCGTGGGAGACTTCTAGTGCTTAGACGAGTTCAAGACTTCCTTAAGAATTGAGTTTTGGTTTTTGGTTTGTGCCAAGGTCAACTTTAAATAAGCATAGCATTTAACACACTTGGAACTGGACCACCACGACATGTCAAATGAAAGCCCTTTGAGTTAGCCTTCCAACGCACTTGGTTTCACCTCATTTAGAGTTTGGATGAATGAGTTATGACCATTTTCATGAGACCCTCCCGTGTAGTGAAACCACAAGAGCAACTTGATATGTAGTGGGGCTTTGGATAGGCTATCTGGGCTGCCTTGAGCTGGAATAGACCATATTTGGTCTAAGGCATGTGACACGATCAGTGGCACGGGCTGTGTGGCTTGCCACTGGTTGTGTGGCTAGCCGTGGGAGTGTGCAAGTCAGGCAAGGTTGGCGTGAGGGGGAAGGCTTTGACTAAGTGCGGTACAACGAATATCATCATGGGCCATGGAAAGCTTGACGAGCCATCTGGCCACAATATTTCCACCAACTGTAACTCCACGGGCCACTACATAGACCATGTGTAGCATCACATAGCCCGTGGAGCCTCCCATCAAAGTGACAAAACGTAATTTTTTTCTTATTGTTCCAACTTCCAATTTTTGGCCAAGTCTCACCTCATGGGCACTCCACATGACCCGTGGAGTGCCACAAGACTCGTGTGGGCCTTAGTGGGGAATTACTTTTCCAATTTTTTCATCTGTTCACTAATGGCATTTTCGTGAATTTAATTCATTCTAATAACCTTTTGACTTCCAATAATATCTTAACCTCCGCAAAAGACTTAAACTCTATCCCAAAGGATCAAAACTCATCACTCTCAATTTGAGTACACTCTCAAATCCTATCAAAAGCCTCTACCAAGACCCCAATACAAATTCAATGAAACTCAAGAACAAAGTTAGATTTCAAGACTCCATTCCAAGCTTCTATTCTTTCCTAACTCAATTTCATGAGACTCAAGGTCTAAGGTATGTGGGTTTTAACCATTGGATTCTTTCACTGATGATGCCTAATCTTCTTCTTTTTTTTACATAAATTGCATGTTCAAAATTGATTTACTTATGGATCTTACTTATTTTGAATTTAAACTATGAACTATGTTGGGGTTTCATAAAAGTGTGATTGTCTAAGCATGTTTTGAGCTATGAATATATGATCTATTTTGAGATTTGATGGAGGGTTTTGACGTATTTTGCATGAGGGTACTACCAAGAGTTGGTGGGTGGTTTTATATTCAATTTTCGTGCATGATTTCACTCTTGAATTGCATGAACTTATGCAAGCATTACATACCTACCAAGTGTTTGATAAAGTATCCGATTTAGGGTTCTTCATCTATTGATGATCCCTTGCATGTCTTATGACTTGTATGACTTTATGATGAAATGAGGTTTTATATGTATGTGTTCATTTCATGAAAAGTATCTAGTGTTGTGAGTTGACCATAACCAATTGACGAGTTGATACTTCAATCAACAGGGATGGTAGGGTGTGACAACCATCAAACAATTGAGGGCTTCATACCTCAATCACCATGGATGGTAGGGTGTGACAACCATCAACAAATTCAAGGGTTGATACCTCAATCACCTCAGATGGGGGTGGTATGCCATCAACCAATTGAGAGGTTGATTCCTTAATCAATTCGAAGGGGTGGACTACCTTGGATTCCATGTACTAAGTTGCTTGGTTTATGATGATGGTCTGTTCCTACGCATGAAATATGTTTTATAATAAGCATGTTTTACATCAAACATCATTCATACATGTGATATTATTATTATTATTATCCTATCCATTCCTTATGATATTGTATTTTTCCTATGTTGCCTATCTCTTGTTGCATTGCAACCTACATACTTAGTATATTCAAATGTACTAACGCATACTCTATGCCGAAATGATGTTACCATGTAGGTTCCGGAGCCACACTTCATCATCCTCCTCCTCCACGCGGCTAGTATGATTTATCTCAAAGCAAGTTGGTGAGTCCTCAACTCTTAGGACATACTTCTCCTGATTTGTGCTATGTATTGACTCATCTAATGTTGGGAACTTATGGCTATTAGGGTGACCCCAGAGATTGTCTTGTCCCCCGCTCCTATCTATGTATTGGAGGTGTTGTTGGAACCTTATGATATATTAATGCTACACTATTGGCTTGTTATATTTCTATGGTATCAAAGATGTCCCTTAGCCCCGTATTTTCCTTTTTTTGTCTATTGTTTATGTATAATTGTTTTAACGACCAAGGATGTGCAATGATATGCTAAGAGGCTTGTTTGGGATTCCTTCAAGATGCCCATTCGCCGTGTCACGTCTTGGCCCTAGGCTTGGATCGTGACAAACTTGGTATCAGAGTACTAGTTTATTAATGGTCCTCGGCATCCAACACACAGTATCGAATAGAGTCTTTTTCATGGTTGTGTTGTGCGCCATAATTATGAGTAAGAGGCTATGAGATGTTTTAGAAAATGTGTCCCTTCTTTATGATCTATGTCATGCTACAAAAGATTGGTAATGTTTCCCCTCTAACGAATGTTCTTTACTATTTTTAGATTATGCCTAACGCAAGACAAGAAAGAGCCCGCACTATGGAAGAACAACTAGCTGATGGAGAGCTTCGGGATGCTCTCACCTTGCAAACTCAAGACATGCTTAACCAAGTCAACCAAGGGGCCCGAACCCCTCATGCTTTTGCCCTAGCATCTCCGGTGAGGGACTTTATGAGATGGACCTACCACAGTTCAATGGGTCTAAAGTGGCTGAGGACCCTCAAAAGTTTACTAATGAGGTGTACAAGGTCTTGTCGATTATGGGTGTTAGATCGAAAGAGAAGGCGGAGTTTGTGGCCTACCAACTAAGGGGGTGGCTCAAATATGGTATACTCAATGGAAAGAGGAGAAGGGGAACAACAATGTCATTCTATTCTAGGAGTTTAAGGCAGCATTCCTTAATCGGTTCTTTTGTCTTGAGCTTAGGGAAGTGAAAATAATGGAGTTCATGAATTTGAAGTAAGGATCAATGACTGTGAGGGAGTATACCCTTAAGTTCAACCAACTCTCTAAATATAATCGGGCTTCTTGTATGCCCAAGTTGTGGTGTGGATCTTTGGTGTCTATCCTTTTTTTGGGTGTATTATTGCTAGAAGGTCCATAAGTGTTGTTCCATGTTCATATTGTATTTGGTCTTGCCTTGTGGCTTGTTGGATTTGAGGTGGTGGATTTTGATATGGAACTTTGAATGGGATAGTTGCATGCATGTTGTGTCTCCTTTGGTGGTACGACTTGTAGAGTTAGAGACTCCCTAACAAAAGTGGAAGAGTGTTAATGTGGTGGTCAAGTGGTAGCCTAAGAGGTATGTCCATTTCTTGTCAGAAGGTACAATTGGTCTCTAACGAGTCGCATTTACCATCTTGTGAGAATTGGAGGTGTTGAACTTAAGTTGCTTTGTTTATAGAATTGTTGTTGGTGGTAAATAAGGCCTTGAATGTCCCTTTCTGATATTTTGAGTTTGAGGTAGTGTCTTTTGGTTTGACTGCTGCACCGGTTATACCTACAAGTCTCATGAATAGGATCTTTTATCCCCTTCTCTAATAGGCTTATGGTGGTTTTGGTGATGATATGATGGTTTGTGTTCCCTAATGAGGTGCTGCATGTTAGTCTTTTGAGGGTAGCACAATAAAATTTAAGGAATAAGGTTGGATATTAAATAGGTGGAATGGAGATTTTGATGGTAAGAGGTTGCCTTCCTAGGTCGTGTGATGCCTGGTGATGGTATTAAGGTGAACCTTAGTAAGAGGAAGGTGATTAGAGATTAGCCTAGAACTTGACTTCTTTAGGTTAAGAGCTTCTTGGCACTTAGTGGGCTATTACCGGAGGTTGTGAATAAGTTCTCTTCTATTGTTTCTGCTAGGACTTAGTAACCTTAAGTAAGGCCAATGTTGTGACTGACGTTTTTAGTAGGGTGATTTAATAGGTCCAGGAGTTTATATTTCTTGTGTTATTCCTTGGTGCTAGTAGGATTCATGTATAGGTGGGTTGATCATTGATTCCTTCCAATCAAGAGACCCAAAACTATTTTAAGGAAAACCTACATGGATTTTGCTTACTTTAATTAGGGGTTTTGAATATTATGATTCCTAAAATTCTATTGGTACATGCGTATGTATATTTGATGTTTTTAATATGATTTAAACCATTATATGAGGATTTACTTTGGGTTTATGAAATTATAAGCATGCATGTTCCCTTTTTGAATTATTTATGCATAAGAGATTACACTATGGATTTAAATGTGGACTTAATTATCTTTCACTTCAATTTCATATTATAAATATTGATTTTAGATTGAGTTTTAATTACCCGTGTCACTCCCTCATTGATCGTAGCATATGCATTTATGTACATGGATTATTGTGAGAAAATATATTATGGGTTAAGCCCAATTTTGTTTTATGGTATGAATTTGACAAATTGTTGGTTATGACAATAATATGATCATACATATGTCTTTGCTTTTGGCTCATTAAGCATTTGGGGTGCTTGCACCATTTTGTGTATGAAAGGGCTATTTCTATGCATGGATATTACGGCTAAGAAATTATGATTTTTGGCATTTGAGCCTAAGTATGAATTATTGTGAATGGTGTTTGGCTTTTAAGCCAATTGTGTATTGAAATGATTTAGAAAATGACTATTGCCTCTTTGAAAGTATGTACATGCATATTATAAGTATTCTTGTGGGATGACGACTTAGCTTGTTGTGTTGGAGGTTTTGTCATAGTTTGAACTACTTGCATAGCATGCTTTCAATGAGTGTAGAACCTGTAAGGTTTTAATATGACGATTGAGGGTGATCGATTCATTTGGTCAACTACAACGTGTTAGTCACTTCTCGAAGATTGATCTTTTAAATGGGTTTTGTCCCCAATGGGGATGAGGGTAGGTGATATCCCTAAGTGTCTTTTCGAACTAGGAGTGAGCATTATTAGTATTGATGGAGTTGTTTGGTTGACTTATGCACTGGTGCTATTTGTGGGTTTCTTGAATAGTGTCTTAAAACCCTACCTTGGTATGTTTATGGTGGTCTCTAGTGATGAGGTATTGATTTGTTTAGAGCTTGTGAATCATTTAGGGGTAGTGTTTCAAGCCTTGGGGAATGAGAGGTTATTTGCTAAATATGGTAGGTGTGGATTGTGGATATCAAGAAGGTAGTTAGAAATCCATAAGGATTATGAAATGACTGTGCATTACCTTTCCCCGATAAGGCTAATATTGCGGTCGGTGCTCTAGGTAGCCTAGCATATGTGGTTGATGGTGGCAAGGAAGAGACTAGCTGGGTCCATTGGTTGGTTAGATCAGAAGTTAGGTTGATGGTAGTTGAGCATGGTGGTGTAGCATTCTTGATGGTTCCAAATCTCCTTGACTAAGAGGTCTAGATTAAGCAAAACCTTGATTCCGCCTTATTGGAGTTGATAGTTTTAGGTGAAGGGGTGGTAGAGTGGAGGTTATCTCCCAAGGGGGAGATGGTGGTTCGTGGCAATGAGTGGAATAGGTGTATTCAAGGTTGACAATGGATTTATGATTGTGATGTCCTTTTAAAGCATAGAAAGAGTTGGTGAGGTTGCATATGGATGGGATTTGCCTAGGGATATGATTATGGTTTGTCGGTTCTTCATGTCTTTGGGTTGAGGAGATGTGTTGGTGGCTCTAGTGCTATAGCACTCTTTGACATTGTGGATGATGTAGAGGAGCTGGTTGGTTGCTTTGAGGTTGAAGAGGTGGCTTTATTTGGATCAGATCTAGTTATGGATGCTCTTGAGAAGGTTAGGATGATTAGGGAAAGGTTAAGAATAGCCCAAAGTCATCAAAAATCTTATGCCGATGTGAGGAGAAGAGACCTTGAATTCAAAGTGGGTGACTGGGTTGACTTGAAGCTTTCTCCAATGAAAGGTGTGGTCCGTTTTGGTAAAAAGGGGAAGTTGAGTCCAAGATATGTTGGTCCTTATGAGGTCTTAAAAAGGGTTGTCAAGGTAGCTTACAAGTTGAAATTGCCTAGTGAAAGGAATTCGGTTCATCTGGTGATCCTAATGCCACTGTGCTTCTTGATGTTGTGGGTCTTGTTGAGGATAACTTGACGTATGAGGAGGTTCTGGTTCAGATCTTGGATAGGCAAGTAAAGAGATTGAGGAACAAAGAGGTGCCATCCGTTAAGGTCCTTTGGAGGAACTAACAAGTCGAAAGTGCTACATTGGAGGCCAAAGCGGACATGCAAAAAGGTTATCCTTATCTTTTCTACTCCACTCAAGCCTAAGGTACTAATCCTAAGTCCCCTATGTGATTTCAAGTCTCATATTTCAGCCCCTAAGTCATTCATACGCATGAATGTTTAAGTTGGTAAACTTATGATAATTTTACACTTATGTTGAGAATTTGAAAATTGTGTTTTACATGTTATGTTACATTCTTGTTGGGGCTGTTTTGTTGATGATCACTCTTATTTTGTACGACTCTTTTACATTCAGGGACAAATGTTCTCATGGGGGAGATATTGTAATGACCCCAAAAAGTGCCCAAAGAAGTGCCTCGGAATGCCCAAAATTGTAATTTCCATATATCTCAAAATCCATTTGTTATTTCAAAAATTCGACTTCGAATTCTTTTTCAGGTAGTCAAAATTAGGGGAGAAGAGTCTAACCTCGGTCCAAGACCTAAATGTTACCATGCATGTTTTTACCTATACTTAGCCTTATTTCACCCTCATATCACCCTATGCATTCCCCAATACTCACTCAAACACTTAGACTAATACTTCACCCTTAATTCAAGTCCCAAAACTCAAGACCAATCTTAAAGATTTCATCAAGGATTTCATTCAAGCTTCAAGTCTCCATCTCCAATCTTCACCAAGTTCATCTGTAAGCTAAGCTATGTGGATTTCTTTTATGGGTTCCTTTCACCATGATACCCAAGCCTCCTTTTACTCAAATTGTATGATTTAAAGTTGATTTACAAATGGGTCTTCCTTATTATGTAATTCACTGCACACTATGTTAAAGCTATGTAAAGTTGTGACTGTTTTGCTATGTTTTGAGCTATAAATCTTGGGTCTATTGTAAGATTTGATGAGGGATTTTTATGTATATGTTTGAAGGGTGTTGCAAGGTGTTGATTGATGGTTTTACAATGGATTTTCTTGCATGATTGTATCTCTAAATTGCATGGTTTTATACTACCATTTCACAACCTCTAAGTGTTTGATAAAATGTCAGGATGTGGTTTCTTGGGTAATAATTCAAGGTCCAAAGCATGAGATATCATATGAATGACTATATGAAATGAGCTTATGTATATGATATACTCTATATAAAGTATTGCATTAGACCATACCCGATCCGGGGGGACAAGTGCCCAGGAAACCATGTTGGAGTTTTATACTCATCAACCATGCGAGGGGTTGATACTTCGTCACTCAACCATGTGAGGGTTTTATACCACACGACCACCAAGGGGTTTATACCTTGAATACCTAGATTGGTCTCTTCTACACATATGATAACCTCTATGAGTATGAGTTACTTAGGCATATTTTACTTAAGCATTAATCATACATGTCATATTGTTATATTTACTCTATTGCTTAATATTATGCATTTTGATTATGATGCCTATCTATTGTTGCATTGCGTCCTACATAATTAGTACATTTAAATGTACTAATGCATATTCTTGCCTACATGATATCACCATGTAGGAACCGGAGCTCAAGTTGATCCTCCTTCTCGAAGTGGCTAGTTCGGTGCTACTCAAGCTAGTCAATGAGTCCTCCATTTCGGTGACTTTGGTCTATGTTCTATTACCTTGTATTGAGACACTTTACTTTATTTTCTATTTGGCTATACGGGTGAGCCTGGTTACCTTGTCTTGGACCCCGTTCTTATCTATGTATTTAGAGGTGTTTTTTGGATAAGTTATGTATCTATGATTTGAGCTTAGACTCTTTATCTCTTGATGGTGATGTTTTGCAAGCTATCCTTCAGTCCCTTGCCCCTTATTCTTACCTTATGCCTTTTTACATGCTTCTGTGACCAATGATGTGTAATGACAAGTTAAGAGGCTTGATTGGGGACCCTTCGGGCTCCCCATTCGCTGTGTCATGTATAGGCCCTATTTTGGGTCGTGATAGAAAGGGTCCCAACCATCTTGATTTGAACTGCCCAAGGAACAACTTCAGTCTTGAATTGTAAAGCAGCACCAAGTCCCCTAGAGTGAATTGGCGGTTCTCTATGTGGCGGTCATCCTGCAACTTCATTCTTTGTTTATACAAGGTTAAACTCTCATATGCTTTCAATCAAAACTCGTCAAGCTCATTGAGTTAGCTCAGCCTAGAGTTTGTTGCATCATTCTTGTCCAGATTCAACTTCTTCCGTGCCCACATTGTTTTATGCTCAAGCTCCACTGGAAAGTGACATGCTTTCCCAAAGAAAAGTTGGTAGGGGGGCATGCCTATATGCAGTCCGGAATGTCCAAATTGCATCATCCAGCTTCTCCAACCAATCTGTCTAGTTTGCCTTCACGGTCTTGGATAGGATTTGTTTAATTTCCATATTGGACACCTCCACCTACCCACTTGTCTACGGATGATAAGGCGTCACCACCCGATGTTTCACTCCATACCCAAGAAGAGCTTTAGAAACTCCATTGCAGAAGTGAGAACCTCCATTACTGATGATTGCCCGAGAGGTGCCAAACCTTGAGAAGATATTCTTTTTCAAAAATGTTGTGAATCTTTTGCCCTTATTGTTGGGTAGAACTCTCATATGCTTTCAATCAAAGCACGTCAAGCTCATTGAGTTAGCTCAACCTAGAGTTTCTTGCATCATTCCAGTCCAGATTCAACTTTTTCAGTGCCCACATCGCTTTATGCTCAAGCTCCACTGGCAAGTGACATGCTTTCCCAAAGACAAGTTGTTAGGGGGGCATGCCTATATGCAATCCGGTATGCCCAAATTACATCATCCAGCTTCTCCGACCAATCTGTCTGGTTTGCATTCACAGTCTTGGATAGGATTTGTTTTATTTCCCTATTGGACACCTCCACCTAACTGCTTGTCTGTGGACGATAAGGCATCACCAGCCGATGTTTCACTCTATACTTTTCAAGAAGAGCTTTAAAAAGTCCATTGCAGAAGTGAGAACCTCCATCACTGATGATTGCCCGAGAGGTGCCAAACCTTGAGAAGATATTCTTTTTCAGAAATGTTATGAAACTTTTCCCTTATTGTTGGGTAGAGCCACGGCTTCCACCCACTTTGATACATAATCTACAACAACTAGGATGTACTTGTTTCCATGTGAGCTAACAAATGGTCCCGTAAAATCAATCCCACATACATGAAATAACTCAATCACCATAATGGGGTTTAGAGGGAGCTCGTGCTTTCTGTAAACCCCACCTTCTCTTTGGCACCTGTCACAAGCTTTGGCATAGTCGTGGGCGTCTTGGTGGATGGTGGCCTAGTAATACCCACATTGTAAGATCTTGTGGGTTGCTTAAACCCCACTATGATGTCCACCCACCAATGATGAGTGGCCAGCTTCAAGGATGCTCATCATCTCAACCTCAGGAACACAGTGACTAACAATCCTATTAGCACATACACGAAATAAGTATGGGTCATCCCAGAAGAACTTTCTCATATCAGACATAAACCTCTAATGCTAATGTGTGTATAGTTCGGGTGGCACGATATCACTCACCAAGTAGTTTGCATAATCTATAAACCAAGGAATCAGATCATGAGATGCAACCAACACTCTCTCATCGGGAAAAGAATCATTTCTCTCCAATCCATCATTGAATTTTATCATAGCCCCGTCTTCCAATCCGGAGAGATAATCTGCAACCTGATTCTCTGTCCCTTTTCTATTGATGATGTATAGTTGAACTCTTGCAAGAGAAGTACCCATCTCATCAACCTTGGTTTTGCATCCTTTTTAGCCATCAAATATTTAAGTGCTGAGTGGTCTGTATGCACCACTACTTTGGCCCCTAGCAGATGTGACCTGAACTTTTAGAATGCAAAGACCAATGACAGTAACTCATGTTCTGTGATGGTGTAATTCTTCTGGGCTATATTTAGGGATTTGCTGGCATAGTATATGGGATATAATATCTTCTTCTTATGTTGTCCCAATACCATACCTAAAGCAACCCAACTTGCATCACACATGATCTCAAAGGGCTTGGACAAGTCGAGAGCCACAATGATTGGCACTAAGATCAACCTCTTCTTTAACACTTCAAAGGCTTTCAGACACGCATCATCAAACATGAATTTAGCATCTTTCTCTAATTGTTTGCATGATGGCTGTGCAATTTTAGAGAAGTCTTTTATGAACCTCTAATAGAATCCTGCATGCACCAAGAAACTCCTCACACCTTTTATTGAGATTGGTGGTGGGAGCTTCTCGATCACCTCCACTTTAGCTCTGTCGACCTCATTCATTGGATATCATATGCCCCAACACAATACCCTCTTTCACCATAAAGTGACATTTTTTCCAATTTAGTACCAGATGGCTCTCTTCGCATCTTTGCAAAGTATCGTGTTGGTGCTTCAGAGAATCCTCAAATGAGTTTCCAACCATGCTAAAGTCATCCATGAAGAGTTCAATAGTGTTCTCCACTATGTCTAAGAAAATGGACATGATGCATCTCTAGAATGTTGCTGGGGCGTTGCACAGCCCAAATGGCATCCTCTTGAATGCGAAGGTGCCATAGGGGGATGTAAATGTATTATTCTCTTGATTCTCTAGAGCAATGATGATTTGATTATAGCCTGAATACTCATCAAGAATGCAGTACCACCCCTTTCCAGCTAGTCGATCCAGCATCTGATCCATGAATGGCATTGGAAAGTGATCTTCTCTGTCGAGACATTGAGCTTTCCATAATCCATGCATACCCTTCATCCTATGACTGGTCGCATTGGGATCAACTCATTGTTAGCATTACGTACCATTGTGATACCCCCTTTCTTTGGAACGCACTACACCAGGCTCATCCATTCAGTAATGGTGATCGGGTAGATTACACCTACATCTAATCATTTAATGATCTCTTTGTACATAACTTCTTGCATGGGGGTTTTACACACCTTTTGGCGCTCAATGCTTAGCTTGTAGTCCTTGACCAACTAGATTTTGTATGTACATACCCCGGAAGAGATACTAATGATGTTTGCAATCATCCATCTAATGGCCTTCTTGAACTGTTTGAGCTCCATTACAAGGGCATATGCTTTCTTCTAATTCAAATCTGTAGCTATTATGACTGTCAAAGTGTTGTTGGCTCCCAAAAATGCATATCTCAGATGTGCTAGAAGGGCCTTCAATTCTAACACCAGTGGGTCTTCTATGGAGGGCTTTGTGGGTAGTGACTCCCAATTCTGCAAATCTAGCTCTAGCTTCGTTTGGCACCTAGGACTATAAGATTCCCCTACAGCATTCACTGTCTCCTCATAGTTTGGGATACCGTCACTGTCGAAGTTCATCAGCACTGCTTCCAAAGTTGCCAACACCCAATCTTACTTCAAGTGGTACTTTTGGCTCAGCATCACCAACAGTCTTATAACAGAAACCACTCGCACATTATCATATTTCCTTGCTTGCTGACACACGTTGAACACGACCTCTTCTTTCCCAAATCTGAACTTGAGTTGGCCCTTCTCCACATCCACCAAGGTGCATCCAGTAGCTACGAAGGGTCTTCCCAAGATAATAGGAACTTCAAAATCAACTTCACAATCAAGGATCACAAAGTATGCATGAAATACGAATTTTTCCACTTTCACTAACACATCATAAAGTCCCCAAAAGCTTCTTCATCATGCGATCTACCATCAACAACCACATGCTAGTAGGAGTAGGGGCTCCCAAACCAAGCTTCTTGTAGATTGCAAGGAGCATCAGATTGATACTGGCACCTAAATCACATAATGCCCTTGCAAACTCCACATCTCCAATGGTGCCAGGTATGGTGAAAGCACCTGGATCTTTTCACTTCTAAACTAAGGACTTCGTAGTGGTAGCACTGCAATGTTGAAGTTGTTGAGAAAGCTCCTGACTCACAGTAAGCTTTTTGGTGACCAAGTCCATCATATACTTTGCATACCCTATCATTTTCTACAATGCCTCAATGAGAGGTACGTTGTTGGAGAGCTGCTTTAGCATGGAGAGAAAGTGCTTGAACTCGCCTTCCTCCTCCCTCTTTTTGATTCTCTGAGGGAAGGGAGGAGGAGGTCTAGGGACGGGAATAAACCTCTATGGTAGATCAATAGCTTCACTCACCACATCCTTGCCCCGATCATATCCTGTATCTGCATCCTTTGCCGCAACCGTCTCCTCTCGAACATCTTCTACATCAACCGACATGGGAGGGTCAATTGTGCTTTTTCCACCCCGAGTGGTGACCGCCATACATTGTCCTTAATTTTTTGGATTTTGCATTGTATTACTATGCATTGTATCCCTCTGATGCTGATTAAGCTAAGTCAACACTTGACCAAACTGTTGTTCAAGTTGTTTGATAGCCATAAAGTGAGACTCTATTTTCTAATTAATACTTGAAATCTCCGATTTCATGCCCCTTAGAGTCTCATCCTGCATCTCAGCCTTTTCCAAAAGGCGATCAAATATCTCATCAATTCTGGAACTGCTTGCACCTGCATTGTGGTTGTGTTGTGGCACATAAGGACAGTTTCTGAAGCCTTCTCTACGACCCCAATCTGCATCTAGACCCCTATTCCTATCATATTAATCTCCTCGGTTGTCCCTGTAAGTTCCGTCTCTACCAAAGTTCTGACCTTGGTTTCCTTGATGTTGGCACTAATAGTCCTGAATGGACCCTTGAACGTTAGTCTGGAAACCCCCCGTCTGATATGCAACAAAACAAGCATCCTCATCATAGTATGGCTCCTCATACATAGGTGCACGTAGAGGTTGGTGAACCAGTACATTTACTCTTTCTTGGTTCTGCTTTATCATCACATCCATACTTGTGAGAACCTGAGCGAGTTGTTGAATGATTTCTTCATTGATTCTTGCTTGCTTTGGCCCCATAGTTAAAGAACATGAACTCTTTGTGGAAGCTTTGTCCCGCTGCCCCCATACACGATTTGTCTTGACCACTCTTTCTATTCGCTCCGCAATCCATGCAAATGGTTGATCTAAAAACATTCCCCCCATGATAGTGTCAGCACAGGCCTGACTATTCTCATCAAGGGCACAGTAAAAGATCTCCATCAAGGCATCATTAATGATCTAGTGGTCAGGGACGCTCCTCAGACATTTTGTGAACCGCTCCCAAGTAGTGCTTATCGAATCACCAGGAAGTTGCTCGAAGTTGTTGATCTGGTCCTTCAACTTGAGCTTCTTCAATCTAGGGAAGTACCTCTCCAAAAAGGCCTTCTTGCAAATCTACACAGCTGGTGATTGAACTCTGGGAGCTCAAATAGCCATAATGTAGCATTGCCCATAGGAGACAATGGTAAGACACAAAGTCCCACAGCATCCATAGACATATTTTGTGTTCCCATCATGCTCTTACAAACAAATGCCACATTATGTAGATGGCTATGTGGATCCTCTGATGGTAAGCCCACAATAGCCCACGACTCTACAGCATCTTAAGTGATCCACTCGAGACCGTGAACTTTGTGTCTGCCGGTAGTGATGGCAACAAAATAGCTCCAGCCATCTCCATAGCCATAGGATTCAATCTGTATTGATTCCACTAGTAAGCATTACCGTTGAAATCCTGAGGTTGTGGAATGCCCTCCAAAGTAGATGGGCTCTCATTGCTATCATCCTTTTTATTATTCATATTCAGAGATACATTAGCCGCATTGTTGGCGTTGTCATGGGCCATTCTTCTTATCGTTCTATGGATCTCTAGATCAAATGGAGTTAAAAAATTGCCTTGACTCCGAGTGTTGGGCATACACTACTCGTGCACCCTGCAAAGAAACAAAAACAACAAAAATATAAAATAAAGGGAACTAAGGATTAACACTCGAATTACTAATGAATTCACTAAGTCTAGCCGTATTCCCTGCCAACTGTGCCAAAATCTTGATGTCGCCCAAGTCACACCTCCTTTTTAGAGGATAAAGTGGTCGCTATCAAGATATTCAACCTAACCAAGGTTAGGGTAGAACCCAAAGGGAATATGTAGACTCAAGAAAATTCACGAATATGCAATCAGAGTAATTAACCGACTCAAATCCCCAAAAAGGGGGATTACAATAATCAATGATAAAATAAAACTAACTATCACGAGAGAAAAAATCAATAAAAAAGAGCAACTAGGGTGTTGTGTTCCCCATGATTCCCCAACTCAGTATCAACGAATTACCTAATTCTTGTCTAGTGTAGAGCATACATGATAATAATTTAAGTTTACCAAGCCCTTTAGTCAAAGATGAGAGGTGAATATGACTATGCAACTTGGCCATCTCCATAGTGAGAATTACTAACCATTACCTATTAGTCCCAGTACAACCTCCCCTTGACCCATTTCGGTTGATTAGATGAGAACACATTAATTGAATCCTATTAATTAATCTCTTTTCCTATTCATTACTATCTTGGTCCAGTCAGTAACACTAGGCGAGTTCTAGTGTTGGCCACCACTAGAAAACATGCAAAATGAAAAGAGTTAATTAATACATGCATATACACCTTCCAAGAATTGTGAATTTTCTGGTTTTACTTTGTTAGCTCTTCATGGTTCCCACAAGTGTAGATGAAGAGATTATGAATTGAGAAGACATAATTAAACACTTACACAATAGATTTATGAACAAGCAATCCAATATCAATAAGAATCATAAGAGTTTAGATCAAATTCAACCACGAGTGTTCTCAACGACTCTCTCACAATTTGCTCTCTCAAATATTAAGTTCTCTGAGTACTAACCTAAAACTAATCAAAACTGGTGAAAACTTATGAAAAATAAACTAAAAGACCTATTTATAATATTTAAAATACAAATACTAAATGACTTAGGAGAACTAGTCGGCACACTCTACGACAACAGTTTACGGCTCGTATTGAAGTTGACGGCCCGAAATCAGGGTCTCGTATATTGTTGCTGGAAAACTGGACTTCCTCTTTATGACACCCAATGTTGTTTATTACCCGTAAAGGGGGTTTCGTGTGATGAACTACAGAAAGTCTTCATTTTCTGATCCTCAGGGCACAGAACCTCTTCGACGACTCATACATTAATCTATGGCTCATCTGCATATTCGTAGAATTAACTTCAGAAACTTGGCCCCTCACTGGAGTTCCTTACGAAACCACCCTACGGCTCGTAGAATGGTCTACAGCCCATGAGATGTCTCGTATAACAGCAAATCTGCAGCAACATCTGTAACTTTCTCCAAAATCATGGCCTACCTATAATCCTACAAAGATAAACGCAAAAATACATAAAAAAACCACTATCATCGCATTGCAAACACAGAAAATCCTAAGTTTTAAGCATCAAAAGTGTTTATTTTGGCAGCACTTCACGGGTGTCACATGTACAAGCCTCTATGTATAGAATACTCAAATCAAATACAAGGCATAATGTCTAGTACTAAAATAGAACCAAAACATAAAAGTGGAATCCTCAAGGCCTGCAAAGACATAAGCAGCTATCTCGTAAGAAATCCAGAAGCTTGATCCAACAAGAGGGAAGTCTAGCAAGATGGGCCAGGCTCACAACCTACAAAAATGTAGCAAGGGGTGAGCACCAAACAACAAGGTAATCAGCAAAAGGAACTAACCTAATGGAAAGCAATGAAGAACATAAGTAACTCCTTAAATCCCAACCACAATTCACAAACTACAACCCTGCACTCAGTAAATTCCCAGCATAATATAATATACCGATCACAATAATATAGATATACTCATCGTCTAGCATAGTATCTCAATACACGAGTACATAGATAGATCCAACACTTACAATAAGATCAGGGATACAATAAGTGCATAATATCATAAACAATAAAAAACTAAATCAATCAAATAAGATATGAGATAAAGTGGATGTTATGAGATGTATACAATGTAATGCAATGTCAAATAATCCTCATGTATATTTGCTATACGATACGCATCCACTGACAATATATATACCTCAGTCAGAACACATGGGGGCCACACATGGACCATGTATCCACCAGAACCATTTCCCTTCGGCAACAACTTTCATATCTAGTCGGAACCGTTTCCCTTCGGCTTTTCATTTCTTTTCTTTCTCTTTTCTTTTACACTAGCTGGAAGCATTTCTCTTCGACTTTTCCTTATAAATGGATCATCAAGCAAGCATATAATAATGGCATATTAACGAGGTTCAAGGAAATAGAGTATGCAAGATGTCCACATGCATCATGTATATCCATAATAGAAATTGAATAACTCTCAAGTTTCTCAAAATCACAACAGTATCAACATATAAATCATACCTCAATATAAGCACCATCTCGCTATCAATAATCAAACGATTCATAAGATCACATAGGGCATGAATTCACAATTTATTTATAAGTCAATATATTACCATAAGAATAACCATTCACTCCGAGATATCATGATCAAACCTATGATGATACAATTCTGCCTCCAAAGTACTCAAATCTACGCACATAGGAGCATACAAGGTTCATTCACACTTAACAAAAGGTTAGAAGTCCACTTGCCACAAATAAGGCCTCAAATTCAAGAAGGAATCGCTGCTTTTCCCCTCCTATGGTGCTCCAAATCGCCACAGTCTATTCAAATATAGCACCATAATCACATAACAAATATAATGACACTAAATCAATTATTTCAGAGAAAAAGGATAAAATGGCCAAAACAATCCCATACCAAAAAATGTAACCAAAAACTAAAAATTAATGGATGAAAACCATTCCCCAGATAATAAGGAGTTTAGTGTGAAGATAGTTCCAAAAACGGAGCTAAGATGAGGGAGAAATCAATGATTAACATTAGAAATCGATATTCGAAAAATCCCTAAATTTTTCCATTAAAACCAAAAATTATAAGTGAAAAATACAAATTAATAGATGGAAATAATTGAAATAGGTTAAAAAATAGTTACCCAATCAATTTGTCTTGAAAACCTTCGAGAACTCTTCCTAGAATGAAGCTTGGAATGTCAAAATTGAGGAAATAGGCTTAAAACGTATTTTCGTGACTGCCACTATTCACCGACCAAATACACTTCGTGAATACGGGTGGGCCCCCCAGAATATAGAGGACTAGAATGGGGACACGGAGAAGGACCAGGTGGCATGAACGCAGAGAGTAAGTGGGGGCTGCAGTAGAAGCCTTGCACCAACAATGCACAACTAGCACTAAAAACTCAGAATGGGCACTCGAAACTCATCCGAAATTAGAATTTCACAAAACAAATATGTATCTACACCTAATACGGCAATCCAAACTCAATGGAATTATCAGAATTTGATATTGGGACCTCTATGACGTGGTTACCAGTGCAACTCAAATAAACTACTTTGAATGTAATACCAAAACTTTCCTCGGAAACTCTAAAAATTAATAAGAGACCATTTTTGACATTAGTTCGACCATCTGGAACTACTGGAATTGTCAGAATTTTTGATACAAGCTCCCGAACCACGAAGGTTGACCAAAGTCAAACCTATGATCCCAAATGAACTAAAAATGTAACTTTAAGCCTAAAATTTCCATTTTAACTCCAAATTCAGTTTTGCAAGTTCCCCTAGACCAGATTTAGCATTTCGGAACTTATGGAATCAACGTAACCAAATTCTGACCTTGAAACTCATAATAACCAAGTCTATAAGCCTCCTCTCCCACTCTATGAAGGATCTCAAAGGGGTCAGTGAACCTCATACTGAGCTTGCCTCTCTTCCCAAATCTCATAACATCCTTCAAAGGTAAGACTTTCAACCAAACCATATCACCAACCATGAACTCCAAAGGTCGAACTTGCCTATCAGCATAGCTCTTTTGACGACTCTGGGCTGTCACCACTCTACTATAAATCAATCGTACCCATTCAAGATCATCTTTCAACACACCAACACCCATACTCACCACAGCTATTGTGTCAAACAAACCTATGGGCGAGCTGCATCTCATGGCATACAAGGCCTCAAGAGGAGTCATCTGAATGCTAGAATGATAACCGTTGTTGTACACAAACTCACTAAGGCCAAATGTTGGTCCTATCTAGCTTCAAAATCAATAATACATGCTCGAAGCATATCTTCTAATACTTGAATGGTACTCTCGAACTGGCCATCAGTCTGGGGGTCAAAAGCATTACTCAAATCCAAACAAGTACCCAAACCATGATGTAAAGCCCTCCAATAGTGGGAAGTAAAAAGCGAGCCTCTATCTGATAAACTAGAGACCGGGACCCCGTGAAGTTTCAATATCTGACTGATATAAAGTTCAGCCATTCTCTCAGTTGTATACTTCACTTTAACTGGAATCAAGTGGGCAGACTTGGCCAGACGATCCACTACTACCCAAATAGAGTCCAAACCCCCGATAGTAGGAGGTAAGCCAACTACGAAGTCCATGATAATACGCTCCCATTTCCACTCCTGAACGAGCATCAGCTGAAGTTCTCCACTTGGCCTCAAGTGCTCACACTTAACTTACCGATAAGTCAAGCACCTGGATACGAACTCTGAAACATCTCTATTCAGACCAGGCAACCAATAATGCTGACTCAGATCATGGTACATCTTTCCTTCCCCTGAGTGAATGGAATACCTAGCACAATGGGCCTCCTCAAGTATCAATCTGATCAAATCACCCACCTTAGGCACACAAATACGACTCTCGATCCTCAAAACACCATTAGAATCAAGCACTACCTCTCTAGATTCACCTCTAATCCTTATCCTGGATAATAAACAACTTCTTATCCTCAAACTACCTCTCACAAATCTTATCCATCAAAGATGAGTGGGCCTCAATAGTAATAGAAAGCATGTCTACTCTAAAATTTGCAATCTCACCAACCAATTGGCCAATCTCTGAACATCTCTAGAAAATTGTCACTCCTCAATCCGCTTAGCTACTAAACTCCTTAGACTGGATACCTTCCTGCTCAATGCATTAGCCACTACGTTGGCCTTCCCAGGGTGGTAGATAGTCAAGTCATAATATTTTAGAAGTTCAATCCACCTTCTTTATCTCAGATTTAGATCCCACAGACTAAAGATATATTATGGGCTGCGATGGTCAATAAAGATCTCACAATAGGCTCCATACAAATAGTGACTCCATAATTTCAACACAAACACAACCACAACTGACTCCAAATAGTAAGTGAGGTACTTCTTCTCATGAGCATTCAACGGTTTCATGACCCAACCCAGGAGCCCTGACTAGTGCCGATTAGGCACCAGACAAACACTAATCCAAAGACCAATTATAACAACTAAGAAATCTACCGAAATTTCGGCAGAGTTTCCTCTATTTTACTGACTAACCACACCTGCAGACAGAAGCCCAACACATAACAAACATATA